>JAPYZL010207571.1:0-10121 GCA_030522825.1 Platygaster orseoliae | reverse complement strand
TATACCCATATACCAATATACCCATAGTATATTGAGAAGCATACGATCAAGTTTCAAAGATCACAATACTACTCTGTTGCTGAAATATCGCTTACAGTGGCGTCTTAAGTTAAATGCAATTATGTTATTAACTGAATTTCAGCCGTGCTCGCGAATGTTTTACAAGTAAGGTAGATTATTCATTCAAGTACCAAAATAGCGTTTTCCAAATAAAAAAAAAAAGGAACATTCCGCCAGAAACCTACTTTTATACGTTCTCTTTTCAATGTGAAAGCAAACACTGCGAAAGTAGCTGACGTAAAACAAGTAACAAATTACGAAAAAATTGCTCGCTATTTTGCGAAAAACGAAAACACCCAAAATTAGGGATGTTCAGAGGCCAAATAACCTAACTGATACGCGTGTAGAGTGAGTACGATAATGAGAAGAACAGAACAAAAGAAGAAAGATTGAATTTACTACGTAAGTGCGAGTGTGACAGTTTGATGTTTGCCCGTAAGAATGGTGGAAAGAGAAAAGAATATAAGTTTTGTACAATCGTGCAATATTTTTTTTTAATGTTTCATTATAGATAATATATTCTATATATATATATATCTACATATATATATATGTGTGTATGTATGTGTGTATGCAAGTATGTATGTATGTATTTAGGCATATATATACTATATATATATACATTAACATATACATATATTTATGTGTACATATATATTATTCATTCATGTATATGAATATACAAATGTTACCATGTTCGCGATTGATAATGAATAGTATTAAAATTTCTGGGTTCTTGATAAGAGATAAAAAACACTTCAGAATCAGAAGTTTTTTGATAAATTTTTTCAGTGGATATTTGTAAAGGTCCGTGATGATCGAGAGCGTTACCAAAGCCCACGTTTTTTCCAATTTTTGCGTATTGTACAGTCGAAATCTCTACTCCGTAAGTTTAAATGGTTAGGGCCTCAAGTGAAATTTGACTCAGGCAAACAAAATTTCGATTTTTGAACCTTTTACAAAAAAAAATGCTTTTTTTACGTGGTAACACAGAAGTTCTATAATGGACTCACACTAGACAGAGCTTTGTGTAAAAGGCTTTACGGATTGGATATGAGAGTTATGAAAACATTCATCTCTAGTTTGTACAACGGCAACAGTGACTTTTATATGAACACTTTTGTCACCAGCCACAAACTGTTTTTTAAAACTTAAACATTGATGGATGCGCGGTCGATCGATTTCGTTCTGCCCGATCTTTTTCTAATTTTTATACCCGAAAATCAAACGAAACGAAAACCAAATACAATAACAAAAGCTCACCTTTTTCAATTCCACTGAAAATAAAAGTGCTGTCAAGAAAATTAGAGAAGTTTCAAATGACACGTGAGTTGAATTCGTATAATGCATCTGCACATAAATAAATTATTGAAATACAATACACGCCTGAAAAAACAACGTCTTAACTCCTAAAGTATTAAATTATGAATTCTTGTTCCTATTTTCAATGACAAAACAATAGAAAGAGTGCATTTCCTCAGCATTGAAAGCACCGTATTGTCTGCCTCGTGTTGTTGCATTTGTAGTTTCCAAATAGTTATTTCAGCAAATTAATTATGGTTGAACCAATCTGAACAGGTCATATTATTTTTCGGATTTTCGTAAAAGCGATTTTAACGGAGTTGACTTGAATAAACTAGAATCCTCTAATTAAGGTTTCCGTAAACAGTCTGATAATTAAATATTGGATATATTTCTTGAATTGCCTCGTTTTTACGGAAGCTTGGAAGTAGGTGAACTTTTTCGCAAACAGAAGAAATCGAAATGACCACAACGTTGTCGTGAGAAAAGCGTTAACAGTAGACACTAATAAAATAATAAAAATCTAATTGTAATTAACGCCCACTCTGTTTATAAAAATAACATAGAGTGTAGACGAAAAAGATAAATCACGCTGTTAGATAGACGAACGATAGATAGACGAATATAAATCTAGATCGACGAACCACAATAGGAATAGTTCGTTTGTACGTCTATGAACCTTAAAAACGTTTTTACAAAAATCGTTGTAAGACGTTATTTGAGTATTTATGTGGGCGAAAGAAGAAGCTGTGGGAAGGGTATGTGGAAAATGAAGCCCGCGGCGCATGATTTCAATGGATCTATGTATACGAAATGAAAGGAGTAAAAAAAAAACTTTTTATTCAAACGTCGCGGGCGACTAATGTGGGCGTGGTATAGTTGTAATCTCTTCAGCTGTTACGTAGCTTAAAAACGACGCAGGGATGGCTTTTTTGGTGAAATTGGTTGTTGCGTGATAATTGTGTGTTTCTAGGGTCGGTATAGTAAGTTTACGTTGCAGATTTTTAGACAAATTTATATTTACTATTTATCATAATACCTACCTGACACATATGTCAAGTAGGTTGGTTGATCATACATAAGCTTATTTCATGGTTAGTGAGTAATGTTTGTGATTTGTAATGTCGGCGTTAATGATTAGGGAAATGAGATGCATATTTCTTCTTTACTGATTGTGAGTAAAGTAACTATTTTTTTAAAGTTCCGTGTGAAGAGCTAGTCGATTTTTCGAAAACTAAGAGAGAACGAAAATATATCCATCACTTTTTAGAATTCGAAATAAGATCATTTTACTTAAACTTTTTTTCATATATTTTGCTGTAATAATAATAAATTGGAGAACAAAATAATCTAATTAGCTGAAACACATCATTACATTCAATACATTTTTCAAACGATAAATGAATTAAGCGAGCTTTTTAAATAGCGACATGCATTTTCTACGGTACTCATCCAAACCACTGTCATTTTTCGATTCATACCTATGTCTTTTCAAAATTTTGAAAAATCCAGTAGTTTCATCAAACAACCCTGAATTATTAACCCTATTTTCACATTGTAACTGGAAAAAAACATATTTTTCGAACATGGTGCAAATGTTTATTTTAGTAGAGACGAGGATTCCAGCCCAAGATAGAATTGAGGGTCTGAATCGTCTGTACCGAAATCGACATTGGCACCAAATTAAACAATATTTGATGTAGGAAAGTGGAAAAATCGTGTCAAGTTTACAGTTTCAATAATGAAGTGGCGTAATAAATGTCGTAAGACTCATGAAGTTTTTCGTTTCTTCAATTGAATAATCAACAATTTCCATGAAAATTTTACTATAGATAAGTTTCGAAGGTTTTTGTGATAATTTTCAAAGAGTCCCTCTTTAAGAGAACTAGGCATAGTTCAAAATCATAACTTTATCCTGAATTTCAAGAAGTTATAAAAGTTATAGGTAGTTTTTAGAAAAAATGAAGAAAATACTTACCATGCGCGAAACATTTTTCGATTCGTTGATTCGTTGGATTCGTTGATGTCGCAAAGTTTTCAGCTAACATGCGTGAAAAAGGTTTTTCTATTGTCTTAACGAAAGGTATTTCGTTATTCCGAACAAACATCCGTTATTATCATTATTTTTTGTTAGGGCATCGAAAAAAGTTCATTCTGATTTTATCATTTTCTCATTTCTCAGCATAACAGCAAAGGAAATTTCGCTGCTTCAAATAATCTCGTCTTTCGTGAGAGAGCAAAATATCTTTTAAGGGAAGGACATATAAATCGCCTATCACGGATTTCAATGAAATTCGGAAATGAGAGAGTATTTTGTACGCAGATGAATTCTCCGAAAGCGTTACAGTAGATGCAACATATTTTTTTAAAAATTGTTTTGCAAAAATTATTGGTAATTAATTTATTAAAAATTTACAATGTTCTCTGACTCTCAAATATTTCAATTTTAACATCTTTCAACAGTCTTCTCTAAAGTAAAGATGTTAGGGTCTAAAGTTGCACTCAGATCTCGGTTTTACCCTTAAAAATTGTTTTTTTTTTGTTCTTTTTTTTTACTTTTTTTATTGATACTTACACACTTAATACTTTTCATTCTGAAAAAAAAACTGGCATATCCGCTCAAATGCTTCCAAGGATTCAATCTATGTATGGATCGATGAATTTAGTAAAATTACTAATCGGTTTCAATGGAATTGGTGTCAAATCAATTAAAGTCAATGGAGTCGGTGATGAGCCAGTCGATTTCTTCCTCTTTTGCATTAAATGTAATCATCATATTTATGAAGAGAGCTAAAATTAATCTTTAAATATAGTGTTTGGTAAGACAATCACAATGTTTTTTTGCTTTTTTGTTTATTTGTCAAAATATAGTAAAATTTTTTGTGAGCTATAGTTTGTAATCTTAATTTTTATATATCCTACTAATCGAACTGCTATTAGTTATACAAAATACCTCAAATATAAGTACCTAGATCTAGATCTAGATAGTACCTAGTATCTAGCACACTAGATTTTTTAAAAATCTTGTAAAAATTATTTAAACGTTTTTAAAAAAATTATTTGATATTTAGATCAAAGCATATGGTTTCATCTTACTCACAGTGAAAATGAATTTCATTTTGTAATCACTGAACTCACATCTTCTAATCTTATAGCCGACATCTCAAATTTAGAAGGCATTTCTTACTTTTTAAGTTTTTATACTGAAACTAAAAGTTTTAAAACAATGAATTAAGAACAGAAGTGACTTTTGGGCATCTGAAGACTAAGAAAAACTGCGCAATGAGTCATTTTTTTGCACCGATATAATTATTCCATTTTTCATAAAAATTTTTTCAAAAAAATTAACTTGCCCAGAAAAATTACTTGCTTACCATTGTATGAAACTCCAAAAATTTGTAAATACAATAGTTTTCTCTTTCAAAACAACGATCTATCAAAAGTGTGTCCGAAAATATCATTTTTAACATTAATACAGAATGGATAAAAAACAAAAATATTGATATCTATGAAGCCGAAACATGAATAAGAAGATCGTGTATATATGTGATTTTATAACAAACCTCGAATAAAAATAACGTATTTCTCTGAAAAATATGAAATCTTCGAAATAGTATGATTCCAAATTCGCGTAAATTACACATTTATTATTTTCAAAGCATAATTTTCTTATAGAGATGGTTGTTTTTCCCTCAAATTTTAAAAAATCTATTCTTAAATGTTCGAAAGTTTTCTTCTCAGAATTCTGTACAATTTTCGATACGTTAATTTAAAAAAAGGCCTTTGTGTCACCATCACATTTTGCAGTACATCGAAATTTTTTTAAATATTTATCATCTGTAAACATATGAAGTCGAATCAATGACTTAGCTCACTTTTCCAAAGAACTATTAATATAAGGAGCGATCGTGACTCCATTTCCAGCAGCTTTTTTTTGTACTTAGCGTTGTGATTGTGCAATTTTCTAAATTTTACGACTGGTGTCACAATAGAAGATGTGACGCTATCTGAGAAAAAGGAATCTTCTAGGGCAAAAGTGAAAGTTTACACGACGCACTCTGCAAGGCGCCGAACTGCCGTTTTATCCTATGTAAATAATTTTCTTTATCGATTTATATATTGTTTAAGAACCTCAATTTTCAAAATTTGTATTGCGCGCCATGAAAGTTTAGTGAAAAAACTTATACAATCAATCATAGTACGAAAATTAATATTTTGCGTAGAAGGTCCCTTTTCTCGGATCGCAACACAGATACTTTTTTAGTGAAAGTTTGTTTCACACTCAAACCTTGATCGAAGTCGCAGAAAATTTACGATTAGTCACTCTTCGCCGTTTTATGGGTCTACATTACATTCTCCGCTGTATCTGAGAAAGGCATTTACGACCTCGAAAGACAATGTTAAAAAAACGATATGGCACTGCGCGCTACCGAAACCCGACCCTAAGTTTACATTTTCTCCCAAAATCTTTTGTGCTGACGGATTTATTGCCCTTGATCGAAGTCGCACAAGACTGAAGCGACGCCTTCGATCAAGGTTCGAATGTTGTTATTTTTTATGAGTTCTAAAAGCGTTACCAAATAGTCAGATTCCTAGTTTCTATGGATGATTTGACATGCTCAGAGCCAAAAAAGGTCAAGTACAAGACGAACAGACGTCAAACTTCATGAGTTCTGTCTCTATTTGTTCACTGTTTTTGCGAACTCTATAATTTTCAAGTTTATTTTTCACGTTTAGCATGCTATATAGTTGAAGATTTTATCTTGAATGTAAATAGTATAAGACATTTTTTTTGTCATGCGAAAATCAGGCGTTGTGACTGTGGCGTCGTTCCGGTTAAAAATTTGATGAAATATTTTATACTTTTGCATAGAGAATTTTCGAACAAAATGAAAGTTTTACTTTGCTTTAGAAACATAAAAGAAAAAAGTAATACCGAGCTGTATCTAAAAAGATAATTATAATTTGATCAGCATTTTTGCCCTGGCAATGGCAGTGTAACCCAGTTGGATTGGCACATCATTTATCAACAGATTTCGCTTAAAAAAAGTATTTCGCGTAAATATGCACTCGGTTTATATTACCTCGAACTCTCCTGATGATTTAGATGCACATGTTTTTGGATGAAAATATTTATTTCACGACAGACAAAAATACGAATAATGAATGCACAAACAGTTGAATCTGCACCGTGTATTTATTGTGTTTTTATTGTTATTTTGTATTCATTTCTTTACTTCTTTTTCTAATGAAAGCACAAATACTGTAGACTACTCTCTTAAACTGAAACAGTAAATATTTACTAATAAAGAAGCGCAGATCGAAACACTTAGAAATAAATAGATATTCGCTTCAAAATTAGTGAAATTACACTAAAGAAGTGCAAATCTCACTGATTTCACCGTGGATTTCATTGTTCATGAGTAAAATTTCATTAATTTTTAAGCGAATATTCACTTATTTCTAAGTGGTCCGATCTGCACTTTTACATTAGTGAATATTCACTGTTTCAGTTTTAGAGAGTATGTGTGTCGTCTATATTTATATCAATTGATCTTGCAATGACATTACATGGTGTTTGATGATGCTTTACGTTTTAAAAAAATTTTAAAGTTCAGTCCAATGCTACTAAGGTTTGCTTTGAATGCATAAAAATGTTAAACTTTCGAGGAGTTGGCAGCACTGGGTGTCTCCAGTCGGATCATCGAAAAACTATAAGGAATGTCTATGTGTTCGCATACTGAGTAATAATGTCAATATATCATATTAAATTTGATACTCAGTTTTTCAAAAGACAATAAATTTCTATATATGATGATATATGTATATAAGTTCTAGTTGTGAGTTACAATTCAATAGTTGATAAAATAATATTATTATAATTTTTTAAATTATTTTATAATGCTTTCATTTATTTCTAACGTAACTTTTATTAATTCGTAAAATAATTTGAAGCAACAAAACACGATACATGATCTTAAAGCAAAATGTAATGTACATTGTGTATACTTAAATCATTATTTCCGGTATGTGAATACATAGAATATCTTGCGCATTTCTTTTTTCCTCCTAGATCTGCACAATTCTGCTTACAACTCGAAAGTTTAAATATTACAATGCATTCATAACGAAAAACAAGAGTGGAATTAAACTGCATTTTGTAATTGTTTTCGATAGTGCAGCATCATAGAACACTAACAATAAGTAATATCGTTGCAAAGTTAATTTATTTCAATATTCCCACGAATATTCAACGCTGTTTGTCCTTTTTTTTAGAGAAGGAATAAAATAAATACATGGTAAAATTTGAACAGTTTTTGCATTCTTTTTCCATATTTTTTTTTACCCTTGAGTATTGTCATCCGTAAAGTTGTGCATGTAAATCATCTGGAGGGTTCAAGGTAACATAAACCGGCGAGTGTATATACAAGGGCAATACTTTATTTCACACGAAATTTATAAAGTAATAATGAAATTGAGTAACTTCGCAATGACAATCCAACTCTAAGGCATTTCTATTGCTTTACAATTCCCGAGCTTTACTTATGAATGCTATAAACAATTGTATTTTTCAGTTTTTTATTTATCTCTATAAAAGCGAAAATTATTGACCTATTAAAACTTAGCAACTAATTGAGTTTGTAAGAACGTTTGCAAGCTTCAAAAATTGTTTGTATTCAAATTCTTTACAAAATATAATATTTATCGAAACCCTTCGTGTATTTTTCAGTATAATATGACACTGTGTGACTGAAACACATTATGGAAAGAATTTATTCACGAAACATATGCAGGATGATCAGTCTTGACCTGCTGGGTGATATCTTTGAAAATTTTTTGCAGTGTCAGATCGTGTTTTCGAGCAGTTGAATAATTGAATATTAGATGCATGCAATATATGATGCATCATAACTTGTGTAATATTAGCCCTTTTTTTCGTACAACAAACGATTTCATATCATTTTAGGGCATATATGTTATACTCATATATGGCCAGGAGAAAGAAGGTCTCTCAGACAACACCACGGTGCCGACGACACTCTCTGTCTTACTTCTAAACTCGTTTCTTTTGCGCCGGCGCGTGCTCGAGTACAAGACAAAAAAAACTTAGATCAATTATATACTCATTTTCACAAACAAATCATTTGACTTGTCACTTTTATGAAAAAATTAAAGTCCTCGCAATTTATTTGGAATTTGACCCTTCTGACAAATTACGTGTTTTGACTATTTTGACAAGCTTACAAAATCATGTTAACATTCAAATTAAGCATACTACACTGAAAACAAGAGCCGTACATGCACAGTATGACTTGAATGTTATCTATTTTTTACTGATTTCAGAAATCCCACTTACAGGCGAGAATAGGAGCTGATCATAGAGGAGTATTACATGTATGTTTCAGGTTAGCATTTTATTTTTGCTGTTACATGCTCTGAAAATATATCGCAAAATATATTTAGATTGCGAAAGAAATTATTAGTTTTTATGCTTTTGCTCTTATAAATCACACGCAAAGTTTCATTTCTGCCGTGTGTTATTTAACACACAGTTTTGTTTTCACTAGAAGTACTTTTTTCAAAATTTTATTTAATGCGTTCACAATCACAGCAAAATGCGGAGCTATTTATATAATGACAATCACACCATAACAAAATTCGAGGTTATCGCGTGAGAAATCTACCTTGCCGGCTGTACATGCCTGTACGTGGCATTTTGATAAATATTTCAGACATTCCTATAATTCATAGTTTTGTTATTGAAAATGTATTTTAGAATTTCAATTCCAACGTAACTAATATTCATTTAGTTTTCAATTCATTTAAACAGTAAAATGAATTTTATTTGTCGGTCTAAAATTCAACATCTATTTGAATTTCCAACTGAACGCGCAAAACTCAGCTGATTTCTATTTCACACCTCGAGTAGAAAAGTTACACTTCAAAAGGATTTATTTTTAATAGATACCCCCTGAGGTCTTCAGTCGCCCGAAAAGGACAGTGTCAATTTTCAGGTTTACCTATATATACAAAGTCGGGCGGCGAGGAATCCTTACATATTAGTCATACTTGACCGAATCTAGCTTCTCGGGTGACCCAAGACCTCAAGGGGTATCAATTTCGAAAGAATCCTTTTTCTATCTTAAACTTTATATACTTTACGATGAATTTTAAGAGCGTGCAACAGCAAAAATGAATTGCCAGTTTGAAATAAGATGAAATTTTTTATTCTACGAAAAAAAGTAATATTCTTGAATAAGTTATGAGGCATTGTTAGTTTAATATTTAATTTTTTAATTTCTCGAAAACGCGATCTGACACTGCAAAAACCTTGAAGGATAATATTCAGGGGACCATGACTGACAATTCTGCATAGGTTTTGTGAATACATTTTTTTCAACGCTACACAGTGTAATTTATTGTGTTCTATTGATTCTATTGATGGTGGTATAATTTTTTGAGTTTTTTTATCATTGAATGTTAAACTCATTATTACGTTTAAAACTAACGAAATCATGAATTTTCTGTTCGACTGATACACATTTCTAAATGAATGTAGATTGAATGCATTAAATAAGACCTTCCTAAAACGACGTATCATTAATCACGTTAAAGCTCTTCTGAAGTGTTTTTTCGAGGTCAATTTTTGTTTTCAAGTACAATATGATTTTAGAAATATGAAACTAATCATTTTCGCCGATTTACGTAAAATAGAACTTTTAAGTTGTAAAAATGCGTGTATACATATTCATATATAT
>JAPYZL010207539.1:0-18895 GCA_030522825.1 Platygaster orseoliae | reverse complement strand
ATTACTTTGAAGGGGACAAAATAGATATTCATGAATAAATAAATAATTCTTGAAAAAACATGAAATTCGCGATACTTTTTGAACAAACCTCGTAAACACAAGAACATGTGAAATTCGAACATCTACAAGTCATATTTTGAATTTACTGTTTTCTTTTTCAAGAAGAAAAATTTTCATTGATTATCACAACGAAAATCCCATTAACTAATCATAATCCAATATTTCACATAGTAATCAAAACCTATTTATTATAATTTAAATACTAACCCTCGAATTTTTTTATTCAACGTTGATGATTCGTTACTCAAATCGTTTGCGCATCAACATACACATTCGTAAGTCGCTTCTAACTATTTCCTTTCGTATGAATAGTATGTGAGAACTCGTGTTGCTCGTGTTTCCAACGCGGACATTAAGAAAAGTAGAAGCAATTTTTCTCATCCGCCGGTATATCGATACCATCGTATCTCTCGCGTTTTCCGAGATGTGATTGCAAAAGGAAGAAAACGAGCCATAACGAGAGAAGAATAAAAAGAAATAAAATAAAGGGAGTTGGCGGCGCAGCTGCGACTAGCCAAGTGACATGTTTCCACCAGTTTCAGATTGCACTCGGACTTGTGGTTATGAGGGAAGGGGTTTGGGGGAGAGGGGGGGGGTAGGAGCTACTCTATATTGTAAATATAAAATACAAGAAATAAACAGCTTGGCACAAAACGATGTAAAATAAATGAAAAAAAAGATCCTTCCTAAGAAAATCAAAATACTTCTCTGGTTTTGTTTATTTCCATAGTTCAGAATACTTTCTGTTAAACTAAGATTGTTGTGAAATTTCAAAATCATCGTTCATATCGTTAAAAAGATTATTATAAACTCACCAACGCAGTCACTCAAACAAATACGATGACCAACTAATTTGCGTCTTCAACTTACCTAAAACAAGAAAAAAACACAACCGTAAATTATACGTAAAAAAATAGTAATGGACTAACTTAAAAACAAGTATTCCATTAATGACATTATATTACTGTAAACAACACTATGCATCCCTTGATTCCAAAAACCGATCGGTAATTTACTAAACAATCTTGTTATCATGAATTTTTCCCCCGATAATGATAAACCCGCAACTGATAATCATTTTGTAAATTTATCATTCCACGCGAAATATTTCATGCAAATCACTGAGCAAAGCCTTTCAGCTTTTCACGCACTTTCCGTAAACATAGGGTACAACATACTTTTTTTCCAAAAGGTAAAAACAGAAGAAGAATGAAAATCTTTCAACTTCAGCGAGACGAGTCAATGCCTAGTTCATCGTAGCAACTTATGACGTTATTCCCAAGTTCCTCGAGCAACGTGAAATTATCTGCACGCGCCTTCCATTCTCCGCAATCACCTCGTTGCATTTTTTAAGACTGTTTCTCCGGAAAACTAGTCCTTCTCGATGATAATAATTAGGGAATCCTTAGAATCCAATTTCTTGACTTTTCCAGGTCTTTTGAATAGTCAAGTTGTTTTCCGAAAATTCAAGTATTTTTGGAAAAAACGTGAAAGGGAAGAAACGTTCATCATTAAAATTCGAGCTTTCTTCAAAAATTCAAAAAATTTAGATATTTGACAAAAATTTTTTAATATACATCAGATAAGATACATTTTTTAAGGTACAAATATGACAAAGAAATTTTTTTGTATAAATTGCTCAATTTTTCTAGTCTGAAAATAATCCTACTTATTCGTGAAGATTTTGGAAATAAATCATAATACAATTTTGCACATTTGAAGAGTTAGATGCAAGATTTTTATTCTTCATTAATTATATTTTTATGATCATCACTTTTGTTAGTATGTTTTTTTTTTGCTGAGTTAAAATTAATTATGTAGAAATCACCCACACAAAGTAAATAATAAAAAAGAATATTCGAATATGGTATCTGGAAATGTGTTGATACATAAAAACCCCGCAATTTCGAGAACCAAGTAATTTCACATTTTGAATGATTTATTGTGTCCCTGACATTTTTACTTTATCGAAAACGAATAAATGAATAAAAAAACTAACGTAGTTTTCATAATTTCTTTTCCAACAATATTAAAATGAAATAGTTTTATAAAATATAAATTTAAGAAAAATTGAGTTGAACTTATAATTTTTTATTCTTTTCTACAAAAAAACTTTTCTAACTGTGAAGATTCGAGAATCGATGGGTAATTTAGTTTGAAAAAATATGTAAATTAAATTTTAAATCTACAGACTACAATTACGACTCACAATACTTAGCTTCTACTCTATAAATCCTGATTCAACAATTATAATGATTATTGAATATCAGCTGCTCTTTACAGAAAATCAGTGCGAAAATCACTGGATTCCCTCGGAAGAACAAATTTTCCCTGTCTCAAATCTCATAAAAACGCGTGTCGCTGCGAGAATCACTCGGCGTTTTTCACGGATCGTTGATTCGCATTTCGCGGCAGCTCGGAGAAACTGAATTCCGCGGATGCAGATCGTAAAGCTGAGGAAAGTGAGGAGGAAGGACGAACGCGGAAAAAAAGCGCGTCCCCCAGTAATTGCTTCCTGCTTCTTTTCAAGGGGCCCCGATGGCACGAAGCTCACGAGCGGCCCCGAGGGTACCCCGCGCCGATCATCCGTGACGGAGGAAACGCGCCGTTTCCCGGCCCGACTTTTGCCATCGCGTTATTAATACATGCTCGCCAGCGAAAACAAAAATTCCTGACCGAATCGGATATTACAACATAATTCATTAAATACTGAAATATTATCATATATTTAGAAACTATGTATTTCATTTCAAAACTAGGTACGCTACTTCAAATAAGCACTTAGTTTAGACAAATAAAATTTGTTAACTGTAAAATATTTTGAGTGTAGACAAATAAATTCAAGTGAGCAAAAACGTAAATTTTTTTAACTAAAACAAAATTTGTTAGAGTCTTATAAAAATTGTTTGTCTGAACTGAAAATTTATTTGACAGGATCAAAAAAAAATCTGAAATGTTCAAATCAGAACTATAATTTTGATTTGATGATAGTCCAATCTAGGTTTCAAGATCTATACGACTCAATCAATTTCTCCACTGCCACCAACACAAACAAAATCCCTAAGAAACAATAAACTCACAGTACAGAATTTAATTTGTATATACATATTTACTTTTTTGAATTACGGTATTCTTTTTTTTTTTCGATTTCGACTTTTTCGGTCGCGCAAAAGAAAAGAAGAAAGGCGGGGCAGGGGAAGGAATCATACGGAAGAAAAATGGGCGCCGATGCCGAGAACCCGGTAATAAATTTCAGATAGGTATCTCCTTCGTACCGGCTGAATCTCATCGCTCGATAAATCGAGACGCGATCGTGAAGTACTTGGTATACTACTTCTCTCTTGGTAGCGAGGTGGTTCCCGCGAGAAGTCCGAGCCGGCGCTGAGTTATCCAATCGAGCCGGGCATCAATAAGGTCATCCCCCCGAGTGCGGCTCAGGTTAATTGCCGAGAAATGACGGATCGGAAATGGAACTCGCGAGGGCGAATGAAAATCGCCCCCGGTCGATCTCGACCGCGGATTACAAGGCTTTTCACGGGCATCGCGCCGATCAAAATCAACGCTCACTCGATCTTCCGATACGGCGGCATGAACGCTGTTTGAAATTCCCGACTGAATTTCATTGAGAAACGCAAGATTTCGATACAGCTAAATAAAGTTGAATCAAATTTGAAAATTTGATAAAATTTAAGAATAAACATTAATTAGTTAAAAAAAAAAGAATAAAGTAGGTAAATTTATGATGAGCAGGGCAACCAAAAATATAACGATAAAATGCAAAATATTTATTTATGTATGCATGAAAATACAGGGAAATATTCATGATAGGCAAGAAATATTTATGATCAAATGCAAGGAAATTTTATGTTTTTTGTACATTTGTTTACATTCATAAACTATGTTTTACGATATTTATTTTTGAGACTGCAGAAAAAACAAAAGAAAAAAACGTATACAATGAGACAAAATCTATTTCGTAGTATTTCATTTTCAGGTTCATTTCCTGGTTACGAGCGTTACAAGATGACACGCGAACAAGAGCGTCACTTCATATAATAACAGTTTTTATCCAATTTCCCTCGTCACTGCGATTTTTTGCGAGCGCATAGAACCTTCTTAACAACTCCCGAGCGTGTCGTACACGCATCCCCTCGGAAACGCTCGTGGGCAACCTCGCGTTTCCGCGTTTATTCTTCTTGTCGCGCGTCAGCGTCCATCGGCCTAACGAAGCAATCCATCCGATCCATATCTTGCCCTTCGCGTTTTCCTCGCTCGATTCTCGCGAATCTTATTTTGCCGCCCGTAAACTCGTCGCCGCCTGACAATAAGTAGCTCCCCTTACGCCGAGCTATTTCGAAACGTGATGATTTATTCGCAAAGCCTCGCGCGTTGATGCATCTTCACCATCTCGTATCCGCAAACTCTACGTTTGAAAAATCTCGAATAATGTTAAAAGATGAAAATCCAAGTTTTCAATTTTGAAAATTTTTCACATCATTATTTTGAATATCTGAACTTGCAAATAAGTTCTATCAATTCTCAAGGCATACACTTTTTATTTCATAAAAAAATATTCTCTCATTTTAAAAGTGTTGCTTATTTCGAAAAAAATAATAATGATTTTGAGATATTTTGTAATATGAGAAGTTTTAGTGCCGAAACAATATTTACTTTTCAGAAAATGCCGTGTTGGTACTCGTGCTACCATTTTACACCCTCGTCCCATTCTTTTTCATTTTGCTACTCCGCCGCTATTTACCTAGTGATTTATCCGCCTTACCCTACCCCAACACAAATATCTTGCATTATTCTTCTCTACGCTTCGGTCTATCCGCACCTTTTCTTCTCGCGAGGGCCACCACCGACAATTAGCCTCAAGGTCACGTGACAAGGACACCTACTACTCGCCGGATAGCTAGGCTAACTGAGGCAAGGAGTTTATGGGGGATAATGGAAAACAGAGACAAATTTTAGTCTTATGAGATTTCAGCACTGAACTTTGAACGAAAAAAAATTTTTTTCACAGATGAATTTGGAGAGACAACCATTATTGTTTCAAAATAACCTCATTTTTTTTAATTTCTTCAACTCTTCAAAAAATTGCTAAATTTGTCATTATTTTCAAAAATGCTAGAAAACTATACATATGTCATTATAGCTTAATAATGAAAAAGGACGAAAAGGCGAAAAAGCCAGAAACCGAAAGAAAAAACGGAATTCGTAAAAAAAGTGAGCTACAACTGCGAAACTTAATTGCATCTTAAAGATACCTGTTAAGTGCAACGTACGAGGCTCGCGCGTGGGGAGCGATAATACAGTAGGCGATCGGTAAATTTCTCCACGCCGTGTAGTATAGCGCGCGCCATATTTATCGCGGCCCATTATGAAATAGTGAATTTCGAGTTAAATATTTCCCGCATGTTCAGCCGGCGTACAATATCGTAAATCAAAATAAGAGGAAGGCGCCGCGAACACGACTGCTGAACTATCTAACTCTTCGGCGAAACACGATTGGTGGACGGAGATAAAGATAAGTGCTCTCGCCGAGCATTCCCCCATATCGTCCCCGCACGACGCCGATCATTTATCCGGATTAACGATTTCGCCCGAGCGCGGCTAATTCCTCGCTCGCGCTCGTAAAGAATACACCGGGCAAAATCCTTTGCGGAAATCCCATCTTCCTCTTTTCGTTACGTCATAGTAAAAAATTTATCAGAAATTATTGTCACGGTTGCAAAAATTCAACTACGAGAGATAATTTATTACACAAAAACAGAGTATGTATGTAACGAACCTATATTATTTATTTGTGTAAACTTTAAACTTTTAAATCTATTATCAGTGATTGAATGTAAAGTTTGTTTGTGTGAGTTATCTGTGAACAAAAATCAAACAAAAATTCCGGAAAATAACAATATTAAAATTGAAAATTATCTCAATGAAAAATTACAGAATCTGTATGAATATATTTGGATTAAAAAGCTTTGTCAGTTCGGAATTCCAAATAAATGATTTTTACCCACTGCAATGAAAAACTCAACGCATCACTGAGATATTTCTTATTTCTATGATCAATAAATTTTTCACGATCCATAAAACCATGATTGGCTAATCTTTCTCCCCAATAAAATTCGAAATCAAAAACTCAAGTACATGAATCATTCATTACGAACACATTTGTATTCTGGTTTAGTTTTCATTCTACCCAAAAGTGGGCTATAAAAATGATGAAGCGCGGAGCTTTATCGAAACAAAATGAATTCTTTTTTTCTCGAAGAATGTTATCGGAATAGCCCAGGAATGTCCCTAAAAACTGATCATTTCATTTTTGAAAATACGCTTAATTTGATAGCCAAGAAGTGTAAGGCTTAGATAAGTTTTTTTATTGCAGAATTGAGAGTGCTTTTCGAAATTTTTGGATCTGAATTTATGTTGTTAAATTTAAAAGTTGATATGAAAGATGACTTATTCATTACACAGGATGGTCCATTTTAATTAATCGGTGGAAATATTTCAAAAAGTACGCCAGATACAAAAAAACGTTTCAGACAAAAATTGTAGGAGACAGAGGGGGACATAAACTCATGCCAAACACATTGACCTTGGAAGTGATTTTGAAGGTCATTTAAAAGTCAAAGTGATTTTTTTAAATGGAAACCACTATTTTTTTTCCCGGAGTTGGAAAGAGCGGAAAATTTTACGTTAAAATGATGTATTGGGTAAGGTAATTTCAAGGTCATACGGGTGGTCGATTTTAATCTGTCCATGGAAATATCCCAAAAAAAAAGTCAGATACAAAAAAACGTTTCAGACAAAAGTTGTAGGAGACAGAGAAGGACATAAACTTATGCCAAACACGTTGACCTTGGAAGTGATTTTGAAGGTCATTTGAAGGTCAAAGTGGTTTTTTAAATGGAAACCATTATTTTTCTTCCCGGATTTGAAAAGAGCGGAAAATTTTACGTTAAAATGATGTATTGGGTATGGTCGTTTCACTTCGAGCACTTACTGAGTGGCTAGTTGTAATGTGAAGTGTAAGAGGCAAGGGCACAAAAAAAAAGGGAAAATAAAAACAAATTTTTGTCATCGACCGTCATTTTTTGAATAAAGGTTCTTAACATTATCATCGGTTTTTAATTTTTCTGATTTATTCCTCACCAAAGTCATACTCGCTTTTTTGACCTTCATATGACCTTGAAACAACCTTACCCAATACATTATTTTAACGTAAAATTTTCCGCTCTTTTCAAATCCGGGAAGAAAAATAATGGTTTCCATTTAAACAAACCACTTTAACCTTCAAATGATCTTCAAAATCACTTCCAAGGTCAATGTGTTTGGCATAAGTTTATGTCCCCCTCTGTCTCCTACAACTTTTGTCTGAAACGTTTTTTTGTATCTAACGTTTTTTTTTTTGGATATTTCCATGGACAGATTAAAATCGACCACCCGTTTGACCTTGAAATGACCTTACCCAATACATCATTTTAAAGTAAAATTTTCCGCTCTTTCCAAATCCGGGAAAAAATAGTGGTTTCCATTTAAAAAAATCACTTTGACCTTCAAATGACCTTCAAAATCACCTCCAAGGTCAATGTCTTTGGCATGAGTTTATGTCCCCCTCTGTCTCTTACAAATTTTGTCTGAAACGTTTTTTTGTATCTGGCGTACTTTTTGAAATATTTCCACCGATTGATTAAAATGGACCACCCTGTATTGATGAATTCCTTATTTTAAAGCCAGCATGTTTTTCAAGAATATCGGATGTATTTCTGAAGATAAGAAACAAACAATTAAGGATGTTCAAAAAAAATTTTACTTTAAAAGCTTAAAAGGTTCAATACAGTTGGTAAAACTATAAGTTGGAAGGTTTTAATCAAAGACCTTTTTTTCTTGAATTTCTAAAAGTATTAAAAAAATAGTTGACAAACATACAAACTTTTGGAATCTTCTAAAGTGCGAATTCAAAAGTTGTTATGGGTCATTTCAATTAGATCTTTTTTTTTTCAAAATAAATTTTTCGAATTACAAGTCATTTCCGAAAATTGATAGATATTTCAACTAATCATAATCGTCATGAGATTGGAAAAACTTTTTGGGGTGCGTTCAGAAACTTAAACGAGTTACTCTAGAGTTACTTCTAGCGTTCGTAAACCTGTACGATGGTATGAACCGAGTAACTCTTAGGTTAACCCAGGAGTTACTCGGTTGAATTTCTGAACGCACCCTTGATATTGTTCAAGTTTTTAGAGTGAATAAAATCCGAAATCGAGTTTTTCTTTACCAACTTTAATTTTTTTTCCCAAGTCACAAAAAATTTAAATGTAAAAAATTCAAAAATTCAATCAATTATGACCAGGGCAACAGAAAATATTTACCAAAATACCTTGAAATATGTATTCAATATTCACGAAAAATGAGATTAGATATTTAAGATAGACATGAAATATTTTTCATTTATTTTTTTTTCAAGTATATTAGTTGATATATCGATTGCAGTATAGTAATATCACTTGATGTTGAAGACGTTCAATAAATTCATGTAAATGAATTCCACTCATTCATTTTATATAGTCGTTTGATTTATTGTAATAAATTGGAATTTTTCCGAAATAATTTTTACATTTATTAAAGTTTCTTGCTGGGTCCATTAATAGACAAATGTCATATATCACAACCAGGTTCGACAATATTTTAGTTTCAAATTCGAGAATTTTTTCATTCTGTATGTGTACAGTTAGAAAATATTTACGATGAATCTGTCAACTTCGAAAATGTTTATTTTTAAAAAATTCTTTTGAATAATTTATTCAAATACTTTTTTTTACAAATGTTTTTTCTGTTGCCCTGATTATGACAATCTTGTGATAATAAAATTGTAAAATAATTGCTGTGTAAATTTAAATCTTCCCCATTACCAAGTCTTTGATTAACGGAAATTTCCAAAGAAAGAAACGCGGAAAATATTTATAGTTCAGTACACAAGTATCAACGAGAGGACGAATAACACGGCTGCAGATACATCCCAAGATTGTCGCAAAGAATCGATACGGGCGATCGCATGTACGCGGCCGAGTCTTCCAGGAAAGCTACTGGGTACATGAATGACGCATCTCGTTGGACTCGTGTTAACCCAAGCTCTCGGCATCGCTATAGGCCAACTCACTTTCCACCTTTGTTCTTATTATGCACGAATTTTCCTTATTTCCAGATCAGACACGTCATTTCCTGCACTCTCAGTTCATTTTAGTGCGTTTCGAATTTCAAGGACAGTGTCATTCGAGCAAAAGTTGTTCGTGCACTGGACATTTTTAGAATCGATATTTGATGCAACATGTATTAAGGGATACTCTTATATGACAGACGTTTTTCTAGAAAACTCGATATTTTACCACGAATAAACTTTTCTATTTTTTTAATGAGTTTTTCTTTTTTTGACTCCTTAGGCCTTCAACTATAAAATGAATGTATATTTCAAACAAAATTTGTATTATTGTCTCTGCTGCATCCTTGAAAAGAAAAGCCTTCAAAAAAAATGTCTGGGTTGATCGTTCACAAGATTTTGAAAATCTTACTGGAGTGAAAAATAAAATGTAATCTTTTATTAAATCTATAGTAGTAGGTATGATTATCGTTCGACTATATAATTTTTATAAATTATATAGTTTAAATTTTTATTTTTTTCAGCAGTAGCTAATTTTTTGTTGTTGCCAGAGCACAATCACTATGCATAAAATTCCATTGCATAGTAATTCTTCTATGATACCAAAGATAATTTGTTGAAGCAACAAAAAAAATAAGTATCTTTTTGCTGATACAGCAAACCCTTTTTTTTCCGTGCGTTAAAACTGACTCAAAATTATTAAACTTATCAAACTCGTTCGTTGGGACAAGCCTTCATAGCTTTCAACTATGTCAACTCAACGATTTTCATTCCATCGCGCTCTCGGGAAGTAGAGAAAATTTTTTCCCGCAACTCGTGGTTTTCTGAAAAACAAGGGGATTCGTAACGGGGACGTTTGTTCCGGGCAGGGGCTGAAGGGGGCGGGGAGGAAGGGGGGGGGCGATGATGCCGGGTTTTTCAGCGTCTCTATCAGCGCGCGCTCGTGTAAGCAGAGGCTAACTTGCAGACCGTAGCTTTATAAGGAGTTGATTGAAAAGCGCTGTGCACATCGGCACCAACTCAGCAGCCGCGGCCAGGACGGGAGCGCAACCGCTACATGCGTCCAATAAGTACCCAGTTGCCTGCGGGGCACATCGGACGATCGTTAATCGAGATTGTCGATACTAGCGAGCGATTCGTTTCGCCACGTGTTTATTTAATAAGTCACCACAAATCGGCGATAAAATGAGGCTGAGACAAGTTTCTAGGACCAGTCCTCAGAGAACAATGGCCAACGTTCCTCACATATCCCGGACATTCACTGGAGTGCAAAAAACTTTCAACACGTGATTTTCGTGTATTATAAGAAAATTCATCTAAAAATATTTGATAAGATTTGAAATATTGATAGTAGGACTCTGTTACAACTGTAAGAACCCTAGCTTATTTGAAAGACAATCCATCTACCATTATGAACGTTATTCGAAAAATATATGTTTAACAGATGCTTTAAATTTCAGATTGTTGGGAGCATAAAGTTTTGTACTAGTGAAACCTTAAATGGTTTGTGTAGAATTTTTATTCAATGGTGACAGCCAGCTCTACAATGAAAAAAATTTACAAAAAAAAAAAAATCAATACTACAGCACATTTTTCTACAAATCTGTACTAGCAAAAAAGTAACTCATTGAAAAAAGGTATGTCAAGTAACAAAATAATGTCGCACAACATACTTTAGAACTATGTCAAAAAAATAAAATTAAATAATGATGTGGTGTCTCAGTTTTTTGACTTGCAATTAAAAGTTGCTATTGTATCTTAGAAGAGGTTGATCGTCAAATCATGAAACGATTTCAAACTTCTTCAGAAAACTGTTTAAGCAACTCAAAAATATAATAATTCGGAAACCTTATCTGTAGGATGCCTCGAATCCTAAAAGTTGTATAAAAAAAAAGTTTGATGTTTTGATGAAAGAAAGTTTAGTGTAAATTACACAACGTTTTATGTAACTTACTCATATTGGTGATTGGTGAAGATCTATACGAATGTTCCTTTATTATGTAAATTTTCGAAATCTATTGTAATGTTAATAGTTATCATCAGACACTAAAATTTCTAAAATAATGAGGTTCCTTTATATTTTCTACTAATATATGTATAAAAAAATTATCTTGAACAGTGAGTTGCTAGTATCAAGAAAAATCAAAGGACGGAAATAACTCGCTTTTCTATTTCACAGTAGCCACAACAAAAAGACACTACTTTTCTTGTCGACCTTAATTACACAATTCTATTATGTAGGTCCTCGAACCCTGCCATCGCACCATAGAAAAAAGCGAAGTCCTACAAGTTAATGATGCTCTCATCTTTATACGGTTTCCCATTGCGTGCTTAGTTCTTGGAAAAGTGGCACAATATTTTCATTCCCTTCTCAGAAAAAAAAAATAAAAAACCTACGAGAACAGTAGAGTAACTTTAACCATCTGTTATATAAACTTTGACTTAAACTCTGAATCATTCAAAAAAACCTCTAAATTTCAATATTGAAATTCTTCTGACCTGTGATTTTTACTCATTTATTCTTAAATTTACGTGCGCTGGCATTCGAGTTGAAAAAGCAAATTCTCAATCACAAAATACACAATTTTGAATTCAACTGATCTAATTATACGATTATCCAACGATTGTTTCAAGTTTTGAAACACAAGATGAATAACTCGAAGTAGAGATAAAAAATAGAAGAACGAAATAAAGATTTTGACCCATGATTCTTAAAATTACATTCACAAAACCTCGAAAGCCCTCAATTCGAATTCAAAAAACATTTTTACAAGCTTTTGACGTGTAAATTAGGTTTTGAGAAATAAGTTTCTTCTTTTATTTATAAGTCAAAAAACAAAAGACGAATTTCCTTCAAATAAATCATGTCAAACTTCACAACAATATATTTTTTAAGTATTATACATAGTCATCACAACACAGAAAAGTTCCCTCCCAAAAAAAAATTTCACGGAACCGAAAATAGGCTCGAAATTCTGTTGTAGGCCGCGAATTCCGCATTCACGTCGAAATATTCCTCGAATACCCCTCGTGACTTGCAACTAATTATTGCCACGAGCGTCGGCAAAAAAAAATCATTCCCCGGATATTTATCGGTCCGCCGGAGAGAGTTTCGTGTTCGATGAAACGGGGCACGGCGCGTCGATACACACTTGGATATTTCCATGCGACTCCTTGACGTTGTTTAATCGCCGCGAATTAAAGTGTACGTAAGACGCGGCCACGCGGAAACGTGACTGAAACTCCCCCCGCGCGATTCGCGTTCCGGGGCCTGGGAGAGAGCGATTATTATTACTTGTTGCTTTCGTCGCGTGTGAATCGCGTTTATGCCATTTTTCTTTTCTCTGGCGCGTATCGAGGGTTCCCTTTTTTCCACGCAGAGTTGAATACGGTTGCCACACCATGAAATACGATAGTATTCTATTGTATATTTTATTCTAGCACAACAGTTTTCATTGTACAATTACAGAAATAAAAATTCTTTATATCTAGGCCAATTATCATTATTTGAATGATATTTATTGGATTAATTGGATTTTGCAATTTCTTGAATAATTTTATTATAAAAATATTTTGCTATCATATCCCAGCTAATATAGTTAAAATAACTTAAATATGATCGAACTTGTAATTTTTTTCACGAAAGCAGTTGCCTAGACACTTTGTCATTGCTTCATTACAAAAAGAAAAAAAAATTCATTTTCCTTTTTTCAAACGACTACGACACACTATGAAATTTCAATTCCACTCTTAATTTCTCACTCGAAATTTCTCTTGAATGCTAGATGGACGGCGTGTTTCTCAAAAAGCCTTTAGGGCGGAAAGCTTTTCCGTGAAGGAATGCCGAATAAAGCACGTTTTATCTTTCATCACTGATTCCTGCACGGTCTCTTTTCCTTTTTTTAACGTCAAAGCGCAAATTTTGAATGAGACGTGATCGTAAATGAAAGGTAGAAGCAGAAATCACAGGTCTCATCGGCGTTTGTTGATACGCGCGGCCGATTCCGACCGGGTTCATCGACCTGCAATTCTGGAGTAGTCGTGCGTGTGCACGCGATTCGAAAATTTGCGATCGAAATAGGCTGAATCGGAGGATCTCGCAACTAGTGCAATAATATTGTTTTCGAACGACTTTAGGATTCCTGAGACCAGAAGAAGAACAGCTGAGAAATCACATGAGTTAGAAAAGTAAGTTCTACATAATTAGATAAATAAATAGTAGATTATAATCAAAATTTGACGTCTTGAGTTCAAACCCCAAACAAAACTTTAAAAAATTTCCTGTTAAAAAATAGACAAACATCCTCGAGCGATTTCGAAAATATTTCCTTCTTTCTTTTGAGAATAAAAGCAACGCAAGGTTTAGCGAGATAAAGCACGCGCGCATTTTCATTGCGAGAAAATTAGCGTTCTCGGAAACCTCTAGTTTGACACGAATAGTTCGCATTCTTGGCACATTTTATTTCGGTGTAAAACAGGAAATTTCAAATCGATTTGACAATGATGACTCGAATCAAACGCAATTGGTCGTAACGAGAAATTGCGGGAAACGTTTTGTGGAATTGAGTTTGAAGGAAGTTTCATGTCTGATGGGAAAAACGAGAATTCATCTAGTAACGGAAAGTTTATTGTGAATCAGTTGGGAAATTAGAAAAATTGATAAAATTGAAATACTTTGGAGATGAAACTTTTGATATATTCCTTATACTGAAAAATCTTACAGAAATAAAATAAACTTGAAGATGAAAATTGTATCGAAACTGAATTAGTTAAAAAAAATATTTTTCAACTCGATAGCAAAGAAAGAAAAAATCAACTGTAAACTCCTTAATGAAGTAATTGTTCAAACAATTACTTTTAGATTTGCAATTTACTCAGTTTACTAAGAAATAAATTGTTCATTTATACTACGAAGACTCTTTATCTTCCAAATAAATCAATCTTGAATAGTTCAAATTATAATCTACGACGTTTAAACCCAACTGGTTGTAATTACAAATCACTGAAACGTTTAGCACGATTTTCCTGGTTCAATTACACTTACTAAATCTAAATTATCCCTAACTCAAACTTTTGAAAAGTTAAAATATTCAAACAGTCATCAGAATTCGTCAGAGGTCGAAGCAAAAAAAATAGAGGTTCATCGAATTAATAAACCCAAGGTTCAGGTGTCCTAAATGCAGAATAACGAGTGTTGGCAAAAAACTTTCATTGGCTCATGTATTCAGCGACGTTAAGTTTTTCGTGTCTGTTGAAGGATCTCGTAAAAAGTCAAGGTAAAAACGTAGCGCTTTGAGAGGAATCAGCGGGATGAAAAAGAAAATGTTGCAGGAGAGAAGAGGCCTTTTTTACACGACGCTTGAATATGCGTTGCAGTCGGGCAAAGTGGATACGGAGGCAAAAGAACATCAGCTCTGCTCGGGAAAAAGAGAAAGAAAGAGGTGGAAGCGGCCAGCAGGTACGGGCCCGGCATTCCAAAATTCGCGACAGGACTATACACGCCGGCTCAACTTTCATAATAACCTGCAGGGTGCACATTCCCTAGCATAGATGGACGAAAAATTCCACAGCTTTTCCATACACGTAGCATCCATGCATAAACCAAAAAACACAACCTACATCCGACTCTCAAAATTTAAATTACCTCTAAATTTATTAAAATTTAGCCAATTGGACCTACCAAAATTTTGCACATGGTAACCAGTTTTCATATAAACAATGTTTCCAACCATTGTTCTCAACCGTTTATATTACGCCCAATGATTTGGTTGCTATGATTTCATTCAATGTATAATTAAGCTTAAAAACTCTAAAATCATTTTTTCTCCAATGATAAATTGTACAGACTACAAAATAATAAGAGAACCTGGAATTCGCGTTCTCGTACACAGCGAAGACATACGAAACAAGCGATGCACGATGTTCGATATGAAAAATTACGCTGCGCTCGCGAAAACCAGCGAGTTGCGCAAGTGACAATGAAAAAGCCGACGAAAAGCACGTTCATTGCGCAACGTACTCACCGATCGCGAACCAATATCGCCGCGCAAACGTGGCATTTGAAACCCGCACTCGCGCGTATCCGAGGCCCGTCATCCGGCGTGACATTTATATGCGGGCCCGGCGTTATTTGTGAAGAAAGCCAGCGGATTCTTTCTAATGTTTGAGACTAAATACCTCGCTCGTGCGAGTTCCTAAAGCGCGATATTTACAACTTCGGTTTGTACTTTAAATTCCGGGGCTTAAACGAGTTTGAAATATTGCCGAGGCCTGAACTCTCTGATACGACATCGAACGTGGGCGGAGCTCGATAGTACTATTAACTCGGTTCATTCGAATAAACTCTACTCCCCAAGATGTCCAAAAAAGAAATAAAAAACCAATGATACGAAAAAACGATGCGTTCGGTTCCATAATTTTCATCGTGCTCAGCCAAGAATAACGTGTATTTTGGTATAAAAAGTAGTTATTCAAGAGCTGATACAAGGAAATAAGAAAATGGATGTATAACTTTTTCCAAAATTTTTAATGTATATGCAAAGTTATGCTTACATTAATTTTCATCATGTACTATTGATTTTTTATTATTAATCGCATAAACTTAACCGCAGATATACGAATACCATCATTGATTATTTGAAAAATTCAGATTGTAAAAATCAGATACTTTATACTTTTGATTTTATGATTAAGAATTTTTGAGTTCTGAACTTCATAATGTTTAATAATTCATGAATTCTGAATTGCACAAGACACACATTTAGGGTTTTTGAATCCCGGAGTATATATACATAAGTTGTAGAACATGTTAATTCTATGATAGAGAATTGTAATGTATTTCTATTTCACTTTGGCATTTATTAATTCTTGGTTTTAAAATGTGAGGTCCTAGCCAACTTTTGTTGGAAAAATATGAAGAATGCAGAATTTAGATCTCTAAATAAAAATTGTACAGCTCCTAAATTTTAAGCCTAGATATCTGGCATTAGGATTTTCTCAAGTTATGACACAAAACACCTAAAATCATGAATTTGAAAATTAATTTTCGAAAAATAATGCATAATTTATATTTTGAGGCTTCCTTATATTGAAGAAAACAGCAGGTCAAAATTCATCGAGATGGCATTCTAGAACTGTGAGCATAATATTCATTAATGGCATCTTGATTTCGTGAACGTGATATTTTACAACTAGTATAAAAAAACTGAAGAATTCATAATATTGAAAAATCTAGAACAGATATATCTTTAGAGAGTGAATATCGAGTCTGAAAATCTGAAATTTCTAAATTTACAATATATAATTTAACATTCTGATACCTAAAATTATAAATTAAATTATATAGTACTAGACTTTAGAATCCTCGAGTATCTAATCCTGCAGTTTTACAATAGTATAATAAGTATACGTTTGAAGATATTGATTTTTACAATATCAAACTCCAGAGCTAAAAAATGTAAAACTTATGTTGTTTATATAATTCTGGATTCCAGAAACCGTGAGTTCCAAATTCTGCAGAAATTATAAAAATCAAAATTTAAAGCTCGTGAATTTTAAAAAAGAGGATTCTAGATTTCTTCATTTTTTAGTCGAAAAATGAGTAAGTCAATATCTGGAATGTAGAATTTTACAGCTCCAGTAACAAGAATCACCAATTCATCGTTATAGGGTAATCAAAGTATGAACACTTGTGTATCAAATTCTAGAAATTTATGGATAAATTCAAGAACACCGGTTTTTATAGTTAATAATTTCGAATACACATTTATAAATCTCAATTCTAGAACACTCCTAGAAGATCATCCCTTCCTATTATAAATTGTACGTATCTAATTTTATATAAAATTGCAGTAAAGTTTGTTTGATCAATGTTATCTTAACCTCATCATTATTTCATGTTCGTAAAATTTCTCAATTTCGTAAATTTACCATTATACTTCACGTGATTCCATTAATAATCACCATTCTTTCAGAAATGCTTTGAATCTAACCCAAATCAAGAACCTGGCATCTAACTTCATTTACCACCAAAGATTTGTTCTTAAAAGACATTATCAATAAAGATTTCGTTTCATTTTTGGCATAAATCTCTCTAATTGTAGTATCAATAAATAATTGGCTGGATAATCGACGATTCGAGCACGGATTTACGAGACACGGTGTAAGTCATTTTCGAGACGTGGTAAATCAAAGAAAAAGGCGGTTTTATCGGCGATAACGAGCGTGCGCACGAAAGTGTGAAACGAGTGAAAAGCGCGCGAGTAAATAAATAAGATAAGACATTCGCGGTTGTAAATTGTCTTGCGCTTGGAGCACGGCTCGCCTCTTTTTCGAGGCCCCCGAAATCCCGCGGTTCAAGGTCGGCTGGCCTTGGACGAACGGAAGCAGCGATTTAGCGCTCGCGATTGGCAAGGTGCTAAATTCTTGAGCTCCGTAGGTGCTATTTCGGAATATTTTTGCAAGAGAGACGATATTCAGGCTTCGTTTCGAGCAGCAGTTACATGAATTTTCTTCAATCCTACAATTTAAGTGATCCAGAGTTTTTTAAGTCCAGAAACTAATTAATTATTTTTTATATAGTTCGTGATAGCATATGCATATATAGCATACATGCGTGTTATAGAATCTTTTATTTGGAATATTTGAAAATCTAATACTGCAATTAATGAAATGAAACGTACAAGCTAAAATAAATTACTAGAATATTTAAAAAGGGAGATTAAGTTTTCGATTTATGTAACATGTTCAGAAAATATTATCGAACTTACTGCAGAATTTGAAATTGATTCAACCAAATTTTCCAGTTTAGTCAACTATTGCATTTTCCGGATGTTTTCTGATCACGGTACGAGTGCACTTTGTATTTTTAACAATTATTACTATATAAAATACGATTTTTTACTTCAATTTTTTCAATAATCCTTGACAAAATTATTTACGAATCCTCACCTCATTTTTAAAATTTTAAATCTAAATAATTTCTAAAGATGTTCATGAAGTATTCATTCAACCACGTTCAAAATAAGTAAAATTCAACATACCCAATCTAACGAGTCATTTCAATCTTCATAGCTAACATTTCGCTACTATAATACATTTTTGCTTACATTTATTTTTGGTCCTTCAACTCCTTTTCATAACGGAAAAGAATCACTCTTTTTCTCGATGAGATAAAATAGAAATTTAATTTAAAAACTGTAAGATCTGCAAAAATTTGCAGAAAGTAATTTAAAAAACTGCACAGTCTATCAATAAAAAATTTTTCTCTCTTTCATCATCAAACAATCATAACAAAGTTTTTTTATCAAACTTCAAAAAAAAGACAATATAACCGTTATAACTAATAAGTTATGAATGTAACTTCCTTAGTAAATCCGAAACATTTCTTTCATACTGAAATGAACATTTTCGTAATCGGAAGCTAGAGCCAATTTTGGCGAAGCCGTACGTTTTTGCCCGAGCCGAAGGCGAGCATCAAAATAGGCGAAGCCTAAATTGGCGATAGCTCACGATTGCGAACGTAATTTTTCACAACTCGAGCATCGAAAAATCGATTTCCCACGTCTGCCAAAGATGGCATAACTGAGCGATTTCAGGTTGCTTCATTTACTCCACTCGATTTCATTTTCTTCACTCATATGAGTGAAGGAAATGAAATTGAGTGAAGAAAAT
>JAPYZL010207508.1:0-15032 GCA_030522825.1 Platygaster orseoliae | reverse complement strand
TGGAGGCAAACATGGACGCATAGATATATTCGAATTAGGCACGCCTTCCTATATCAATGAAGACAAGAAAGATGGTATGTTGATGTTAAATGTTCTTTTCAGTGGCAAACTCATTACAGTGGATTTATTACAGGTGAAAAAGGAGCCATGGGATTGAAAGGAACAGGTGGACTAGGAGCCATACGGTCATATATTATGGAATTGAATATCATTGACTCTTGGTCGGCTGGTTTACCTTTCACGAATTTGGAGTCGAATTCAAAAGTTTACGCAAACCCTCATGAAGAAATGACGAGGAGTGGAAATGATGGAACGGATGATTCAAGCAACAAAAATCGCCATGACCCTGATGCTGCTGATCATTTGTTTAATTCATCAAGCACAATTGATGAATTCAAGATATTCATGAAAGAAAGTTCGAAAAACACTTTTAGAGAGTCAGAAGTAAACAATTTCCTTTCACGTGTGGAAAAAGATCAGAGCATTCGTCAAATTTATAAAAAAAATTGATATTTTTGTAGCTGCGCAATCAAGTATGTTTAATTTTCGTTTTGTAAAACGATATTGCTGTTTATATGTAAGAACTATCTTGAAATAAATAGACAGCAATCTGTTTGAGCAAAACACTTTTTTTACTGATAAGCATCCTTTCTAGAAAAATCAAGTTTTCTTGTTGCAATTTTTCACTGGTCTTAATTAAAGTCCATAAAGTGTTTGCGTATTTGCGTGAGCTACACAATCAACACAAGTTATTGTTGTGTCAGGTTAGGTATCGCGCCAATACCTTTTTTATATAGATTTTCAGTATTATTTTTTGTTTGGTGTTCATACGATTCAAAAAATAACATAGTACTTACATATGGTTTTCTGTAGAAATTTATAGAGTAATGTACTCTAGAATCTAAAATTTCATAAATCCAAGAGCTTAATATCAACACAGTTTTGCAATATCAATAGATTTATGATATTTATCGTGTTTTTGGTTAAATATTTATGAAATATTAATGAATTTTGCAGAATTTTGATACATTTCTTGTATATTTCTAGATTGCTAAATATATTTCTAGGATTCCATGTTCTAGAATTCAAGTTTCGATAGATTTTCATATACTATAGGTTTCTGTGTTTTAATATTTTTATGAATAAATAGAACTTAAAATTTCTGTAGATTTTAACCAATGCTTTTCAGATGTTGATGCTTCAAAATTCAATATTTCATGAATCTTAAATATTCGTTTAGGTTTTATAGAAAATAGTTTTTTTATAGAATTCTGTCACTTCCCTATTAACTTGGGACCTTATAAAATCCTTATAAAATCCTTGTAAAAAATTTTTTACTGACCTTATAAAATCCTAATAAGGATTTTAAGGATTTTATAAAGTATCCTTATTAAATCCTTATCAGTTAGTAAAAATTTTATAAGAAATTTCAAAATTTATAAGAACCCTTGTAACCACGAAACATATAAGATTCGCTAGAAACTTATAAGTATATAAAATTTATTATATGTCAACGTTTTCTTATATGTCGACTTATAAGTCACATATATGTTTTTTGCAAACATATATGTCAACTTATAAGTTTATCGAAAACTTATATGTTGACATATAAGTTTTCGATAAACGTATAAATTACTGAAAGACGTAACTTATAAGTTGACATTACAGTCTTCTATAAACTTATAAGTTGACATATAAGTTTTCGATATATGTTTGCAAAAAACATATATGTGACTTATAAGTCGACATATAAGAAAACGTTGACATATAAGAAATTTGATATACTTATAAGTTTTTGGCGAATCTCATATGTTTCATGGTTACAAGGGAATAACGAAATTTTATAAAATTTTTCTCTATAAGGATTTTTTAAGGTCGCCTAATAAGAAATATTAATTTTATAAGGATTTTATAAAGTTGCCTTATAAAAAATGGAAAATTTTATAAGGAATCCAGATTCTCATAAGGGTTTTATAACGTTTACATAAGGTTTCAAGTTACTCGGGTTTTATTTATTAGTACTTTTTTCAAAATTTGTATGATTCGAAAAATTTTCTGAAATTTTTTCGAATTTCTTCTGTGGATTTTCAGATTCCGATGTTCCAGGGTTCAATGTTTTTTAGATTTTTCAAATTCCATTCAGCAACTCTTCTTTTTTCCTATATAAATCACTGAGTAGAAACAATTGTTGAAATTTATTTTTTCTACGTCATTCTCGCTAAACATTTATCATTATAATTTTGTTCAACAATAATTTTTTCTCAAACTAGGATTATTCTCATTCTTTTTATTATTTATTTGTTATTTATCTCGGTAATAATCATTATTTTCATGCTTTACTTTTTCAAATTTGTATATATATTATTTATCGTAACTTTCTTCTATTTTTACAAGAAACAATAACTATTTTAGTGGAATTTCGGGAAGCGTTTCAACCTTCGAAACCCCCCTCTGCCCACGCGACTGACTTTATATAACTATATAGAAGATTGTTTCGCTTTCGCTCAAGGAAAAACAGCGACTTTCCGAATCTTCTCCTTGTAAAAGTATTTGCCCAGCAAATAAAGCTTGAGTTTTCGGTGAAATATTTTCCCATCGCAAATAACGGTTTCGGACTCGGTGTTACCTGAAGAGACGAAACACCAGAGAATTACGCCATGTCGAACACGGCCTTGTTGGGAATGCATTTTGCAATACTCCCGCATCAAAACGGGAGATGTATACGTGCCAGGGAAAATAGGTTGGATACGATATTTGCTCGCTAGGGCTTGTTAACGTAATTGAAACTACTCCCAATTATGAATGTTTGTTTTTCGGTGGAGAGAGCGAGAGTTAAGCGCGCTTTAATGCAAGGGGTACCTGGCGCTTTGATAATTAAAGCGTGCTTTTTTGGCTATTTGTCAGCGTTGTGGCATTTTGGAATTTCGCAATGACCCATTCAAGTATCGCGTTACGGTTTTCAGAGGTGTTTTTGGACACGCTCTTCTACTTTGTGAATAGGTTGTAATTGTCAACATGAAAATGAGGGGGGCTGGGTCTAAATATTTCATTCCCAAAATGCATTTTCTACATTATTTTCTTAACTAAAGCTGAAATTTCGATTGTTTCGAATTTGTGAAATTCAAAATCTTCAATTAAGAATTTCATTTCAAAAAAAGTCGTATTTCTGTGACGTGAGTTATGTACGCGGAAAATGAGAACATTTAGGCAAACATGAGTAAATGTGTAATTGCCAGTAGCAGGTTCCGATTTGATTGATGGTAATTGAATTTTTGAAACTAGAAAATGAACCTACTTTTATAATACCAGTATGTGTAAAAAAATCTAATAACTCTTTGACAATATTTCAAACCCTTGGAAAAAAGACAATCCCATAAAGAAAACCCAAGCAAATGGAATCGAGAAGAAAAGGGAAAAAAGCGCTCGAACAAAATTGGCGATATTTCAGGGGTATATTTACTTATACGTTTCTTTAGTACTCGCACCGACAAAATAAAACAAAATTGAGATTCATAAAAAAAATTCCTCGATGTAGAGAAATATCATTTTTTCTTCGTCGAAAATGCTTGGAATATACCGGGTATACCAAAATCCCCATACCAAAAAGAAATATAATAATCCTTTTTAAATTTCAAGTCAAAAAGTTCTTTGCCACTTTTTACAAAACTCAAAATCGAAAAAGTTATTCAAGTTTGAAATTCAAACAATAAATGCGCTTTTTCGAAAAGTGGGGATAAAAACCACGAACCAAACTTTTTCCAAATTTTCTTCATACTTTTCTGAGTGAAAAAGTCCTTTGCCACTTTTCAAAAAACTCAAAACGAAAAAAGATATTCGAGTTTGAAAGTTGAAGAATCTGATTGGTTGAAACTTCTAACTTAAACATCATTTATGTTTTTGAGTTTTTCGAAAAATGGCAAAGGACTTTTCGACTTGGAAAAATATGAAGAAAATTTAGGTAAATTTTGGTACGTGGTTTTTATCTTCACTCCTCGTAAGAGCACATTTATTGTTTAGATTTCAAACTTGAATAACTTTTTTGATTTTGAGTTTTGTAAAAAGTGGCAAAGGACTTTTCAACTTGAAATTTAAAAAGGAATATTGGATTTTTTTCGGTACGCGGATTTTGGTACACCCTGTATTGTTTTTTTGTCTTTTTGAAAGTATTTTTAAATTACTATGGGAAACTTGGAAATACACAATAAAGGTTTCTACAATTACTAGGGAATTTTCAAAATGTTCTGCCGAATTTTTAATGAAACTGAAAGAATTTCTAACAAGTCTTAATAAAACAAAAAAATTTCTACTGTTCAAATTTTTATTTTTTTTATTTTTTTGAAATTCACTTTTCATGCATTTCGGAAGTATAGTAAATCATCTAAACTACTTATTTGTATGTTAAGTTCATCGATCAAATATTACATTCATTGAAAAATCTATAAATTTGGAGATAAACAAGAAATTTTCCTAAACTACTGAGAATATTGCTATATATTCTTTAATTATCTGAATAAATTCAGAATTTTCTGTAGCAATTTTTTCCAACTGAAAAATCTATAATATTTCTTTCAACTTTTAAAAAAGCTTCGAATGCGCATAAATTTCATGATAATTAGACTTTTCATGAAACTGTTCTGCACATCTCCAACATCATAACTTATAATGGGCTTTTTCTTCTTACGAAGACTTTTTTTACAGAAAAAACTTGTATTCATTACTTCTAAAAAGATTGTTAGAAAAATTGCAAGAAAATTTCCTGAACATTGAAGATGCGTTTTTTATCAAATTGAGGATGAAAAAATGTTGACAATTTTTATTTCTTTTAATGAATGGTTTTAGCATTACAACTTTATATGAAAATTCATAAGTAATTTTGAAAAAATAGAAACATACAACTTTTGAGCTTCGCAAACAATGAACAGAAAGTCGGTGAAATTATTAGAAAAGTTAATAAAAAACAAAGAAGTAAAAATAAAAATTCTCATGAAATTAATTTCAGAACTATATAGGATTTCCAAAGAAGAAAATAATCGACATTTTAAAACTTTAAATATATCCTTGAAAGATCTAAAATTTTGAAAAAAGAAAATCAAAACTTTTGATTATTTTTAGAATAACTGGATTTGTTATAAAAAAAGTTTAAGAATCAAAAAATTACTATTTTTTAAATTTCCACTATCATGGATTCAAACCGTTCATTCGGTAAATTATAAAATTGTATTACTGTAAATTTGAATACTATAAATTTTTTTAAAAAATAAGGTTTTTTCACCGTTTTTACATTTTTTTAACAAAATTTGGATTTTTCTCAATAAAAATATCTGATGTATTTACGTTCCATAACAATTAAGAAACATGAGTTCTATGAAATCAGGGATTGCATTTTATAGAATTTTGAACTTGATAAATCTTGAAATTTAGAAATTTTGATTTCGTAGCACTTGAAAATTTTTTCGAGAATCAAACGTTTATTTAACTTACCACATAAAATATTCAGTAAACTTTTTCAGCTCAGTTTAAAATTTTTAGAACTTGACGATTTTCAAGTTTCTTAAGTTAAATCGTTTAATTCAAAAATCACAATTTCGTTAACTTAAGCAAGCTTGAATTTTAATTAAAATTTTCAAAATTCAGAGAACAATAATTTCAAAATATACGATTTTCCTTAATATTCAGTTACAAGTCCTGTAATTTGTAAATGATTCAAAGAGATTCAATTTTCTAATGTCCATATTATGTAAAAAGACTTCTGTGAATTTTAAAAAAAATTAAATTAAAACTCTGTTGATTTCGAAAATTTTCTAATCATTTAGTCACTATCAATGATTTCATCCACGCAACATTATTTCGAACCTTCAGTGTTTGTTTACGAAAACCGCATCATAATAACACTTTCTTTACAAATCACCAATTTTTTTCAACGTTACAAAAAGGGGTTTCGCACCAACTTTTGTGGCAATTTGCGACGAAAACGAAGGTTTTCTTTACACCAACAAGTTTTGTTAAGTAAAAATTCAAGTGCAATAGAAAATTTCAACACTTCTCTGAACTTTGAAGAAGCAGATTTACAGTAATTCGATCATTTCTTGCTGAGACTCTGACTTCAGTTCTCCTAACATCGTTTATTCATCAACGCCGTTTCTCCCGGTTCCAAAGAAACTCTAAAGAAAAGTGTTCGACTCCGATCGCAATATTATCCAATTAAATAGTTTCGAATAACAACCACAAATGAACCTTTCTTGCTTCCGGCTCACCCACCAAAGAAAAACGCGGGAGCTTTAGGATTCTCGGGTTTTTATCAATTAACTTTATCAATTAAACATTGAAAGATTCAATAAGTAACATGAGTAATCACGTGAGCAACTTGAGTGAATAAAAAGCGGTTTTTTCTGTAATGAGTTTTTAAAATTTTTGGAAATCGCTTTACTTTTCGACTAATTTTTGTTTCACTTCATTCAAGATTAATTGAAATATTCATTTTTCTGTACTTTTTCAGCATTTTCCTTAGAATTTCGATGATAAAAATCGTTGCCGACCATTTTCCCGAATCCCTTTTCCTGAACAGCCTTTTTCCCAAACGGTCATTTTCCCGAAAATCGTTTTCCCGAACCCGTTTTCCCGAAAATTCTTTTTTCGAACGGCCATGTTCCCGAAAAACAATTTTCCCGAACGGTCTTTTTTCCGAAGATTTTTTAATTTTCCCGAACGGGAAATTTTCCTATCAGCGTAATGTCTAGAAATACCATGGTTACGCATTTACAAAACAATTAACGCATGAACAACAACTGTTACATTCAAAATTAGAATCGCAATTTCTTACGTGATAATTGCATACAGCAATCGCATACAACGTCAACCTTTGAATTTTATATCTAAAAAAACCTAATTTGGAATAGTAACCACGAATCTTCTTATTGAAGACTCTTCTTATAAAATTTTTACCACGACTCTTCTCATGAAATTTGTACCATAACTCTTTTTGTTGAAAACTCTTCTTATAAAATTCATAAATGTATACAATTGAAATAAAAGTTAAATTCCAACCGAAATTCGGAAAATAATACTTTCGGGAAAATTGTCGTTCGGGGAAAAATACTTTCGGGAAAATGGCCGTTTGGGAAACAATACGTTTGGAATAATGGCATTTCGGGAAAATGACCGTTCGGGAACTCGGATTCGGGAAAATGACCGGGAATCGATAAAAATAAACCCCCAAATTTTATTTATAAACTTCAATCATTTTCTACAGTTTCTATATATTCGTAAATATATCTAGAAATTTCATGTTTTATTAATTTTTTTTTTTTTTTTTTTTCAAAGCGGGGAAGAAGTAATTGATAACTCAACCATTCAACGACTATCTATATTTTTACGTTATCGATGAAACCTCTTCAAAAATGCTGAAAAACGAGCCGAAAATGTACCTCGAAAACGCGAAATTTATACGCCATGCAGTATACGTTTCACGCTCATTTAATCAGCGCGCCATTGAACACGATCACAGGCATAAATCAACCAATCAAATTATTCTGTTTCAGTTCCCAGGATAATAGAAACATTTTATTGGCTGATTCGCGTGCACAATTAACACCAGCAAAGGTACACTTTCTCTGTACATGAAACTCTCTCAACTTTTTCCCAAAACAACCCTTCCCCCGATCTCCAGATAAAGTTCTCTGTGAGCTCTTTTAACTGTGAAAAAATTAAAAATTCTACACTGTGAATGATACGCGAACACCGAACGAAAGTGCCCACTCTTCGCAATGAAAAAAATCCCGTAAATTTCTGAACGACCCTTTCGCAGCAAAACGTTTTCCAAGCGCTTCAAAAATAAATAAGCACGCCATGCACTTCTAAAACTAAATTGCTCTCTCTCCGCCCCTCCTTATGAGATTTCGCCTGGATTTAATTTTCCTCCCCGTAAATGGAAAACAAAACTTGGTCGACCGTAAAACGCGAAGATGCGCGAAATATATTACGTAACGTCCGATAGCACACGAAAGCGCCCAATCGAGAATTTATATTTCGTGTTCGACGGCGTATCGAAACCGCGGTTGAAAGCGATTGCGCTGATGCATTGACCAATGATAAAAAATTTGTAGCTACGTTTGGGGGAACAAATTTTTTCAAGTTTTTTGGTCGTTGGAAATAGGGTTAATTTTATTTATGTTGTTCAATACTTTAAACAAATGTTACAGTTACCCCGTATTTTTCGATGATCTTGGGGTAATTGTGACACCACAAGATGATTTTTCTGAAAGTTGAGTTAATTTTAATGACATCGTGAAAATGCCTATAAAAAGAATATTTTTTTTATTAGCTCATAGAATTAATTCCTAAAACTATCGAACCAGTGCAAGTGATGAAAAAACTGGAAAAAGAATTGACATTTTTGAAATCACTACAAAAAGATTTTAAAGTTCAAAACAAAAGTGAAAAATCGAAGTAAAACATAACTAAATATTATTATTGCCAAACACAAATTTTTTTTCCATTTTTTCATGTTTTATCAGCTTTTTTTAATCTTACTAACATATAATTACGCTACATAAAATTTTATTAATTACGTTATTTTTGTTGCAAATAAATTGATTTATCATTGTAACAACTGAAATTCATTATATTTTCAGATAATCATTAATGAAATAAAAAATTTTTGTTGTGAAAACCGTTTTATCACAATTACCTCGTTGGCTGTGACAAATTATTAATAACATTCAAAAATAAAAATGAAACTTGAAAATATCATTACTAACATGTTAAAATTAAAATAAAACAAATGGCACACTGCTAAAATTCAGTTTTGCTCCGCAACTACCTATTCATAATTACAATTTCGCGTTACAATTACCTCGGTTACCTCTACATGTTTTAATCCAATCAGTGAATTAATGCAGTGGACTGAAACGCTCTCAGAAATATCTAAATGAAAAAAACAAACTCAACAAAATTTTGAGAAACTCGAGTAAGGTTTCACTGATGGCAGAATTAAATATTTTTGAAGTTTAAATAAAGTCAGTAATAAATAATTTCAACAGTTTGAGTCTTTAATATTACAATGAAATAATTCATCTGAACAAATCATCACATTACAGCATTTTTGTCCATCACTAAATATTAACTGAAAAAATTTTTTAAACCCCTTAAAAATTATTAAATCAAACATTTTCACCTCGCAAATGAATTTCAGAATTTCACATTCTATCTGTTAGATCACAATTCAAATAAATTATTTTTCATAATTTTTCGTAATGACAAACGAAAAACATTAGTCAAATATAGCAATTATGTCTATGAATCAAAAAAAGAAAACAAAATGTTTATTAAGTGCACGAAACTCAATTCACTTATTCAGAGAATGAAATTTACTGTGGTAGCGTCCACTCGAAGAATTTTTTCATTACGAAGTTAATTTCTCGAAACTCACCCTTGTGTACCTCCAGGGTGCTCAAAAATGTAAGTACCGAAATCCAGTAGAACGCGTTCTTTCGACCCTCGAAGCAAATGACAAAGAACTGCAATGAAATACAAAAACTTGAAAAATTTATAGCATGAAAATCTATATTTACACGCTAATTGATGAAAATAGAATACTTTGCGTTTGGAAAATAATAATCGATTTATTCTGTTCCAAGAAAATTCATCATAATAACATGACCGTAATAAATCGTGTTATATAGTTTACAATGAATTATTCACGGGGATTTTAACAATTTTCCGGAGTTTTGAAGCTGCTCCGGTAAAATATTAATACTTTAAGAACGTGAAGAAAGTTAATCTGGATTATTTATACGATTCACTTACATTTTTATTAAACAAAACGAAAAAATCTCAGAAATTATGGAATGTCATTGGTAAGAGACCACAATGATTTTTATGTTCATCTAATTTACTGTCCAAATTTTCTTATATATTGTATTATGTTCGTAATTTCAAAATTATAAAAAAATTGAAAAACTGTAAATTTTTTTTAATAGTAAATAATTTTATTAGTAGAGAATATCAATTGTGTATATTGTGATCTTTATTATATTTTTTGGAAAAGTGTATGGTTTTTTTAAATTTTATTAAAAAAATTAAAAAACTTGGAAGTATTAGAAAATTATTATCAGTTACACAAATTTTAATGAATTTTTTTCGTTTAGTATGGTTAAAATATAAAGAAAATGAAAAATAATTGGAATAATTCTCCAGATTGTAAATTTTCAAAATTCGAATAATTTGTTGAATTGCAGATAATGATAAGAAACTTTTTTTTTAATTTTTTAAACTTTTTTAAAAATAATCTAGAGTATTATATAACTTTGAGAAATGTTAGGTATTGTTAAAAATTGTAATGATTCGGTTAAACTAGAAATTAATAATTGATTGATTTTTACCTGGTATTTTTGAGTATTTCATTTTCATATAATTATCATTAAAAAGTTTTTTGAAATCAAAAATTGATCCTCGCACAAAGATGTTATATATTTATAAAAATTCAGTTAAAATTTGGAGATACAACAAATTTTCAAATTTTCCGTAAACTACTAAAAGTTACGTTAACTTTCAGGTTATAAGTTTTTTTCCTTGATTTTATTTTTTTTAAATAAATTTAAAAAAATGTATTAAAGTCTTCCATTTTACATGTTTTTTTTTTCTTTCCTTTAGTATTGTAAATACGTTATTCACAAACATATCTCAAACATTTTATATGTAACCAATATTTCCCAAAATTGGTAGAATTTAATTTCATTATATTTTGTGGGCATTTCACTTCGTTACTTTTGTTAATAAACTCAATTTCTTTGTATGATGAATTCTCGACACGAATATGAACTCGCAAATTTTGTTATCAAATAAAAATAGAACATGTCAATGAAATTTCATGGCTCGAAATTTCTAAAAGTGACACGTTCGACTTCATCAAATCAGAGGTGAATTTTCCACCATGAAAATTATTCCGTCCCTCTGAAGAGGCTACGGATCGGTGCCGAGAGCTGAAATTGGATTTTGAAATTTTTCACATCATTCATTGTGAAGTTCGAGCCTCAAACTTTTTCGCTCGAAAAAATTTACGTTTTATACAGAAAGTTGGAGTGTGCAGAAGGGAAAAAAAAATTCGCGTATTTTCGTCATTTAAAACACGTGTTAGTTTCAAGAATAGTGGTGTATGTTGAGTAAATATGTGTTTTACCAAGGGCTAAAACGGTGATGGAAATTCATTTCATTTACTGAAAAATTAAAATTTTTCAAGTGTATGAAGAGAATATTATTTTAGTATTTAGTTAGTATTTATTTGAAAAAAGTTCAAAAGGATGAAATTGTTAAAACAAGTTCAAACTCGAATCACAACAAGTTTAAACCAACATTGATACAAGTTCTAACGTTTTTAAATAAATTTTCCAGTTGAATTTTTATTCATAACTACCATGTAATAAAAAAAAAGGTTTCAATATATTGAAAACCTGCATTCAAACTAATTTGAATAGATTCAAAGTTAGTTGCAAACAAGGGACAAAGTTCAAACAGATGCAAATTTGGGTTGTGATAGGCTTAACTACAAATTCTGTTATCATATAGAGAGATTCATGTTCTGATTATCTTTGAAATTGAAAACACAACTATAGATCATGTTTTCGGTTTTCGGCAGATAAATTTGAAGAATTTCAAGTACTGACTATATGAAAAATTCTGAACCACGAATACTGAAATGCTAAAAAATTTGATAAATGTTTGTGAAACTGTAAAGAATACGCAAAATTGCTTGAAACGTCGTAATACTGACTGAGCATGAAAAATCAAAGTCTGGGGAAAAAATCACAATAGCATTATTTATGTATTCATTTGTTTATCAATTTTTTTGTTTTATTATTAAATAAGAGTTATCCCCAATTATTTTGTTCTTTTCTATACTTATCAAAACTCTATATATTAATCACTAGATAGTTTATAAAAATAAACATTATCTGCAATTTTGAACTCTGGAAAACTCAATAATTATCGCTATTTTTATTCAACATTCAAATTTATACATAAATAATACTCAAAAATATTTCCTTCCAAAACAGCTGATTAATTCGAAAAATTCATGACGCTGAAGGTTTCAAAAATATAAAATCTCGAATTCTGAAAACCTAGGAAATTGTTCAAAAAGTTATTGCTGTCGTGATTGAATAATAGTTAAGTTACGGTTAAACAAATCGCATATTTTTAAAACACACATGACATTTTTTTATCAATCAATAATAAAATTTTATTCGAAATAAGTACTTTTTTGCGTTTTTATGAATGTACAACTTTTGTAAATAAACATAAAAAAGAATCTGTATAGTTTCCTTATTTTTTAGTGAAATGTGAGTTTCATTTCATATGATAAGTATATTTCAAGCTTCATATCAAAAACTTTTTATTGCTGGTAATTATCATTTATTGTAAGTGTTGGGATTCCCATTCGGGAAATCCCAACTGTTGTTCAATACGTACGTGATTGCTCACTAGATTGATAAGAATATACATATGTAGCAGGTCATACAATGTTTCATAAACGCATGATGAAATCTATGTTGGAACTTACGTAAAATAAGAATGGACAACATTAAAAACGAATGTTTGTAATGTTTTGAGTGCAATTTAGGCATTGAAATGAATGTATAAAGAAATACCAGAGAATCTCAAAAAAAATTTTCAAGTCGTAGTAACAGATTTCCGAAAGGAATTTGTAGTCAAAATTTTCACAAAGAGTTTCAATCATATATTTTTAAAAACATTGTTTTTTACTTCGAAGACGTTTATCATTCTACACAAGTTATCAATGAAGAAATGACGGAAATTCAGGAAGTCATAATTCTTTTAAAAGCGTTATTTGATAGGCCTTCAAAATGTTTCTAATACCGATCATCAGTCTGGGAGAAAACAAGTATAATTATACGATAAGAACATTCAAGCAGCATAAAAAGCGAAGAATCGTCACGTAATAAACCAGTTGTTCAGTGACAGTCAACGCTGATACTTCGAACAGTAGTGCATCTTGGATCGCCAAGATGATATTCAAATACATCGTGTTCTTTTCGTTTTTGGGTACGGTGGCAACTCAAAACTCAACAACCTAAATCCTAGACTTGTGGAATAAACTGAACAAAGAATTTACAGTTGATACAACAAAGAATGTTATATTGTTCGTTGGACCTTCCGGCTCAGGTAAAAGTACTCTGACATTGCTACTCGCTGCTGCCCAAGTAGTGTCAGAGGAAACATCGCCAGACAGTAAACAGTTTGTGTTCCTCGATTTTAATGGAAAAATTGGCCAATCGACTCAAGACTCCCACACAATAATCCCAGAACCGGTCATGGATCCTGAATTGGATGCTGCGTACTATGACTGCCCTGGTTTCGAAGATACAGGAGCTGGTTTTGAAGTGCCGGTCGCATACCTCATTCGCAAGTTACTGACGAATGCGAAATCCTTTAAAATTAAAAATTGTACTGATAATAAACAGATCGACTGTTGTAAAGGCAGGATATCAAGACAGTTTCCCTAAACTGGTGGAATACGTGATTATGTGACTTAAGGATATTGATAGATACAAAGGCACTATTGCAATGGTTGCAACGAAGGTAGAAAATACTCCCTCTACTAACGAAATAACGGAAGAAACGGAAGAAGAAGAAGAAGAGGAAGAAGAGGAACTACCTCCTCTGGCTGACGATGCAGAATTGATTAAAGATATCGAAAGTTATTTATTAGAAGAGAAAGGTGAAGCGATAAAAAAATTGCAAACTCCAAACTTGTCAGCCCAAAATAAAAAACTGAATGAGAAAAAGGTGAAAATATTGGATATATTATCAAAACGAAATCCAGAAACACTCAATAGCTATGAAACAATCGGTATTTTTCGCCAAGCTATGGAATCGGGTACATTGGATAATATGCCGAAAATTCAAAAAAATAAGCGTGATATAAAAACAATGATCAGAGATAATCTCAAGTATCTCGACAATAATGAGAAAGCTGATATTGGATATGTTGTATCGAGTAAGGCAATTGATGAAATGAACAAGCTGATTGATGAGATACTTGACAAAAAACTTATCGAAGATATTTTGGATGTATGCAATCAGATGAAAAATAATTACGCCCAAATTTTTAAAAGTCACAGAGTATGAAGATTTAATTACATTTTACGATACTACAATGAAAACTTTGAATTCCATCTCAACTTCTGGACCATTGAAATTTGCAATAGAACTCATAGAAATCGCACATAAAAGTAACCCTAACATTAGAATCGAAAAAGTTGAAAATCACGTAAAATATGTTAACTTCCTTCTTAATGTGAAATCTAGGAAGTTGACAATGTCTTCCGAATTGACAAATCACAGAAATGACGTAAAAAAATATGTAACCTCACTGTTTGAAATTCAAGTAGAATCCTGGATAAATCAACTTATTGAAATCCAACTGCCAAAAGCAATTTCACCAGTTTTCAATGCTATTGAAGAGTTCTATTCTGAATCCGAGAGAAACACTGATAATATTCAGCAGCTTCGAGATAAGCTTTCTGATGGCTGCCAAATATTAAATCAAGTCAGTGTAAGCGATCCCCAAACACTTGTGAAAGCTGTCACGGAATTGGGAATAGGTCTGTCAAATGACGTTTCCGTGGAGTTGAACAACGTTGTCAAAAATTTCACATTGTATAAGAGTATGGGAAAGAAACCGTCTATATGTATAGAAAAATCTGAAGCGATTTTGGAAAAGACAAAAGATAAACTCAAAAATGCTAAGTTATGGTATGAGTCTGTAATCGAGATATACAGTGATTTATACTCGAATGACTGTGAAAACCCTGAAGTAAAGAGTGCACTTATAAACGAACTTTCCGAAGAAGTACAATCAGCAGCGAAAGTAAGTGACATTGATTTTGGAAAGTTGGAAGATTGTACGAAAAACGGATATACCGTTCTAAGTAACATAGGAAGTCTGGAACTGGATTCCCATAAACGAGATGCTCTCAAAAGAGTTCTGTCAAATGCTCTCGACAATCCAACAA
>JAPYZL010207481.1:0-33459 GCA_030522825.1 Platygaster orseoliae | reverse complement strand
TTTTTATCCCCACTCCTCGTAAGAGCGCGTTTATTGTTGAAATTTCAAACTTGAATAACTTCTTTGCTTTTGAGTTTTGCAAAAAAAGGACTTTTCGATTCGAAATTGAAAAAGGAATTCAGGATTTTTTTTTTATCGCGGACTTTGGGACACCCTGTATATTATATTGAAAATGTATTAAATTTTAAAGGGCGGATGCAGATTGAAACATAGCCTGATAAGGAAAAACAATTTTCCATGAGGTTCCACGAGGAATTAATTTGTGGTGAAATCGCACGTAATTAAGTGGCAGTTAATTCATCGCCATTCAATAGTCTCTATAGCCCGAACACTGATAAAGGCAATGCTTTGGCATGTTCGGAAGCGGAACTGCATTTAACGATAAGCACAACTTGGTTATACTGGATTCAACTTTAACGCACCACTGAGGAATATCAAGGACGACATCACGGCTTATGAGGTGTGTGATTCTGTTCGATTGTCATTGATTTCAGAAATAAAGAATTCATGCACGAGGTACAATATCGATTAGTTTGCTTCACGAAATGTTATAATAGAGTTTGCTGAAGTTTGCATTTTCATGACTTTTAAAAAGCCGAATTTTGAGAAGTATAATTTCCGAAATTCGTAGATTGCTGAGAATTCAGAAAAATCCATGAATAAAACAACAAAAACAATGTGTAATATCCCAAAATTTGAAAAATAAAAATATGATACGCAAAGTTTCACTTTTGCCGTGTGTTCTTTAACACAAAACAGTTTTTTTCTAAACTTTTTGGCACTTTTTGTAATTCTTTTATGTTTTAGCAATAAACGAGCATTATGAATGTCTATGTAATTTTCAAAATTCGATACTCTTGGAATCAAATTGGAAAAATATTTTATAGTTTTATGGATTTTTTATGCAATAAAATTATGCTTTCACGGATTTTAGGTATTTCTATAAACTTTCATTTATTAAATGGTATTTTCAACAATTTTCAAAGTTTCTATGGATCACTACACAGAATTCTATAATTTCATGCTATATTATTTAAAAACCTGACTATTTTCATCACTTCATTTCAATTTTTTAAAGAAAATTACGTTTTTGTAATTTTTTAGTATTTAGTCAATCGAAAAAATTGTGTGACTTTTAATTTTGAAGTCTAGGATCACATATTTTTCATGTTTGAGTTATATGTAACGAGATTCGATTTTTGTGATTTTCGAGATTCAGATTTTCTTATTTTTATCTTTTTGGTATTTTTCATGATTCTTCAATTTTTGAGCAATAAACTAGCATTATGAATTTTTTTTAGCTTTTTAAAATTAGATACTGTAGGAATCAAAGTTGGAAAATATTTTTTATTTTTATAGATTTTTTAAAAAATTATAACCTTACAGATTTTACGTATTTCAAAGATTTCTGGAAATTTCGTATTGCATGTTATTTGTGAACTTTTTTTTATGAACTAGTATTTTCAACAACTTATTATGAAAAAAATTGTTTTAGAAAAATATAGTTATTTTCTGTGAAATTTTATGATTTATAATTTCACAGTCCAGAATTATACATTTTCAATCGTTGAATTATGTGTAGCGAAATTCGATTTTTGTGATTTTCGAGATTCAGATTCTTTTTTTTTTTCTAATATTTTGGTATTTTTCGTAATTTTTTGATTTTTGAGCTATAAACGAGAATTACGAATTTTTTTTTAGCTTTTACGAATTCGATACTGTAGAAATCAAAGTTGGAATATATTTTATATTTTCATAGATTTTTTGAAAAATTCTTACTTTACATATTTGAGGTATTTCACGAATTTTCGTATTGCATGTTATTTATGAACTTTTATTTATTTACTGGTATTTTCGACAATTTTCAAAGTTTTAATAGATCACTACACCGAATTCTAGAATTTCATACTATATTATTAGGAAACTGACTATTTTCATCATTTTCTCTCAATTGTCAATGAACATTTTTTCCCATATTTTTTTAAGTATTAGGTCAATCGAAACAATTTTATGATTTTTACTTTTGAAATCCAGAATCTCACATTCTTAATTTTCGGGTTATATGTAGCAGAATCCAATTCTTGTGATTTTTGAGTTTTAGATTTATTTTTCAAAGCTTTTTGATAATTTTTGTAATTCTTTAATTTTTGAGCAATAAACGAGCATTATGAATGTCTATTCAGCTTTTTAAATATTTCAAATTCGATACTGTAGGAATTAAAGTTGAAATTTTTTAAATATTTTTATAGATTTTTATAGAAATCATAACTTTTCAGATTTTAGGTATTTCCAAGATTTCTAGAATTTTCGTATTGCATGTTATTAAGAAACATTTTTTATTTACTGGTATTTTCAACAATTTGCAGTGTTTCTGTGGATCACTATACGAAATGCTATTCCATGCTATATTATAAACCATAATTGATAGTTTTGTTATAGAAATTTTTTTTTCATTTAAATTCCAACGTAACTAATATTCATTTAGTTTCCAATTCATTTCAACAGTAAAATGAACTTTATTTGCCGGTATGAAATTCAACATACATTTACATTTCCCGCGTGCACCAACTAAACGCGCAGTTAAATCTTTCCGACAATCGTCAGCTGATTTCGATTTCACTCCCTCGTGTATAGAAGTTTCACTGCAAAAAATACATAAAATTTTAAGTTTTCTTTATGAAGTAGAGAACTTTCAAAAATTGTAAAATAATATTCAAGCAGGAGTTTTTTCCACAAAACTCGTATTAATCTCTTCAAAAAGTGTCTTTGCAGTTTATTTTCTTTTTCTCATTGGAAATCGTTGAACAGATGATATATATATGTCTGGTCTCATGTAATAACTCGTCACAATCTTATTATTCTCCACGACTGCCCATGAAAAGCGTCAAGATGTCACCCAGACGCGTGGGCATCCCAGACAACATGAATTTGTTATCCCACGCCTTTATACGAGGACATTAAAATCTGTATCAATGCGTTTCAAGTTCGTAAATCGGTAATTTACGTCGAGTTTCAAGTTTCAAGTTCGTTTTTTGTTCCAAACTGATGACTCAGGATTTGAGAGGAAGGTTTAAATACGTCGTAAATAATTGTCCTTTTAGAGTTAATCCGATTTATCGCTGAATTCGATGAGCAACGAGAATGAAGTAATTGTTGATTCGTAGCTTCTTTTGGATAGATAAAGTAATGAGAATCTGTACAAAATCGGATGAAAATCTTTTTCAATCTTCAGAGACGACATTTGCCGTGAGATGGAATTTTTTACGATATTCAGGTTAAAGTTATTGGCTCATGTGTTTTTGTAACGGCAATGAGTTGGCGATTTTCGAGCTTTTGAAATGAATCTTGATTTTTTTCTTCTTCCGAGCACGTTTTTGAATATTGCTCATCTCGGAATTTTTTCCGATGATCGAACAGTTTTTGTTTTTTCGGATAATAATCTGTGCAATTTCTAAAATTCTTGGCGTAATATTAAGAAATTTCTTTTCCATAATTTTTCAAAGAATTTATTTAAAAAATCACAAGATTTCATTCGAATTTAAAAAATACACGTTTTCGTAAGAAAATATACAAGAATAATAAAATGTTCGAAATAAACAAATGTTTTGAATATATTTCGAAAATTCCCTTCAAATTCTTCGAAAGAAATAATTCAGAATGTCATATATATATTTCAAAACTCTTGGAGAAAGTTACAAAATGATTCGGTCATTGAAATTTCTAAGAAAGAAAAAAAAAAGAATTCGCTTTGCATACTTCACAATCTTTTAAGACAAATTTTTATGAAAAATTCAGAACCTTTGTAACTATCCACGATTTTTATGAAGTAACTTCATGGAACCCTGCAAAATTATTCATCGCTTTTTACTTTAGTCGTACTAACAGTTCGAAAGCTGTTAAGAGCTCGGGACGAATAATTTATTACTTTTTTGTGATTAAGGTAAAAGAGTTTTTTTCATAACTCGCGAGAGAACAATTATTCATTACGATAAAATGATTGGGGCCTACTTTTCCCAAAAAAATTTTTTCTCAAAGTGTTTTTTTCCTAAACTTCTTTTTCCCAAATTTTCTTTTTCCTCAATTTATTTTCCTAAACATTTTTTTTTTCAAAATTTATTTTTCCAAACCTTTTTTCAATTTTTTCAATTTTTTGGATTTTTTTCAATTTTTTTTTTTTTTGGATTCCATTTGATTCAATTTTGATGCATTCGTTTGCGCATGCTTTATTATAAATTTTTAACTTTGTGCATAAATATATTTTGACCTACGTGACGAGAAATTGTTTGTGAAATTCTTGAGATTATGTAGACAATAGAAATTCCAGGACAAAATTTTTGTTAGAAAAATTATTAGAAAAAACAATTTTGGGAAAGAAACTGTTTGGAAAATAAATGTTTGGAAGAAAATGGTTTGGGAAATAAATTTTTAGGGAAAATAAATTTTGGGGAAAAAATTGGGTAGGGGGGTGGAAAAATGTTTATACTTTCCCTCAGTCAGAATTTCTAGGTTCTGCCCCTCCCCCCCTGCCCTTGTAACGTCTTTGTACCAACTTTCAAATATTTTATCACCACTCGGGGCTTTGCCAAGGAGCTTTGAAATTCGAAAGACGCAGGAAATGACGTCCAGCACGGTTGCCGATTCCGATGAAAAGTCTCGGTTGGGAAGTCAAGCGTTCGCGGGCTTGTCTACTTCAATTCGTCGCTGTTTCATGAATCACTCTCGTTTCAACCAGTTTTGCATCGCGTTGCACTAAACATCACATTATTCGTTCGCGTAATGAAACCCCTTGAAAAAAAGGGGAAACTTTTTCCCACAATGGAATTTTAACGTAACCTTTTTTTTTTGGTTCCGAGGATTTTTTGATGACGTGCAATTTGGGGAGTAATACTGGGTCTTGTATGCAAGTTAAAATTACAAAAAATTGTACAAAATTCCAACCTTGCAACTAAGCAAATCTAAAAATTATCCCAAATTTACAACAACTTACAAGGTAACAGTTGTTAATTCCTTTCTCCAAAGATAAATCGAAAAAATGTGAATTCGTGGACTGCATGGAAAATCAAGCATTTCTTTCCCTTTCGGTAGGTTTTCCAATAGGTTAGGATTTTTCTTACCTGAGTGCACAGGAAAATGAAAAAACAACTGACTTTGGTTCTTTGATTCCGAACAAGGCGCAGATCGCGAGCGAACTGGCTGAGAACTGGGTGTTGGAAGGAGATCAAACTTGGTACAAGAGTAACACGAGAGGAGGAAGGTAGCAAAAAGAAAAAAATGGAAGATCGTCACTTGCGAACTTTCTCCCTTAGGTTTCTTCTGGCACTTTTCGCGAAATGAAACAAGATTTGAATGGTATTTTTTTGAAAATTGATTTTCAACTAGATTTACAAAATGTTAGTTTTAAAAAGCAAAGTGAACTTGGACATAATGATAAAAAGAAGTAAATGTTGAACGTTTTATTAATCATTCGAGTGGAATAGAAATTCGTAGTTTCTTACGTTTTTTACCTATTTTCATGAATGAAATTGTATGAAATACTATTAAATAATTTTATAATATTTTCAAGTTCAACCCAAGGTTTGAACGTATGTAGAAAGATGAACTTTTCAGAGTTGAACTTTTATGAAAATGAGGTTCTTTATTCTCTTCATTCAATGAATTATTTTAAATATTAAATTTGATATATTGAATTCATTCATTCCCTTCATTCTCTTCATTCTATAAGAAAATCTAGACTTTGCGTCGAGCTTATCTTAAGTCTCTAAATTATTCGGAGGATTATCGATTGAACAATATATTGCTTCTCAAACAACTAGAAGCGGGTTTGAAGAAGGAAAAAAAAGAGATCGCGATGAATTCTTTTCTTTAAGAGATTATAAATACACTTACTTGAATAATTTCTAGTCGCGAGATCGTCTCTAACTGCTCCATAGTCCTTGGTTAATTTTCAATAGTGAAAGTCTGAAAAAATTATAAACAATAATTTATGAATTAATTGACATTATTTGGATTCATTAGTTAGAAAATTGTAACAAAAAGCAGCTTTGGAAAGAAATTTTTGTATTTCAGGCAGCATTTTTTATCCAGAAAATTCTGGAAAAGTAAAATAACAATGTGAAAATTAATCAATTTACAAAAGTAGCTGGGAAATCGTCGAAACTTTTCAAACTTTAATATACACTAACAAATTTTGTTTCATAAAAAAAATTTTACACCCAAAATTTGTCCGTTTGAACTTAAAATTTATTAAAGTAAACTGAAATTAGTGTTCTCAGTACGAGTTTCTCCTACCAATATTTCAATAAAACTAAGTAAACAATAATTATACGAAAAATTCTCAACCTACGAAAATTCCTGATAAATATGCGCTTAAGTGAGTTCCAATACTGAAATAAGGAAACGATTTCGAGTCTAAAAATAACTCCCCGATCACCAATTCCATCACTGAAATAACACGTTTGCCCATATCACTTGAGACCACGCAGCAGGGAATATCCCGATAATACTCGCAATTTGCGACGACCCGGAGGATAAACAAAGACACGCGCACGTGTACGGGAATAATTGCCAAGCGGCCGATCGCGGCTTCGAAAAAGTGCTGCTTTCAGACGTGATCCAGCGCGTGAGTCATTGTAGCGTGACGCAACTGGTCCCACTGACCATTGCGGGCAGGACCTAAAACGGGTCAATCCGGCGCGTGGGATGAAGCCTTCGAATCATTCCTTTTCGGCAATCGAATCAAACGAGACTCGGAAAAAGGAAAGGATCTTTTATCTTCGTTTCCAACTGGTTTTTCCTCGTTACATTTATACAAAAAAATTCATGTTCCAACAAAACTTCAGATAATGAAAGTTTTTCTTGCCTCAAAATATCTTTTCCGCTTTTTGTCGCACAAGTACTATGCAATATTATTTTATGCATAATGATTGTCCGAAAAAATTCGTTCTGCCAAGTTGCAGAAATTTTGTTCAACGCTGTAAATTTACGAAAAGTTTCGACTTGCCTTTTTTCGATGGTTTACTCTTGAAATTAAAGACGTTTTTTCTATAACACAGGTTGAAAGATTTGATACATTTTTCGAGATCCTTGCCAAGTGAAGATTGGAAGTGAACTACTGCTCTTCTTCGCTACTTTGTTTTGTGTTTATACGCCTGCCCCTTCTTTTTGATCCAGTCGAATTGTTACGTGCTGTTTTTATGGCATCGCAGACAGAACGAGCAGTTTTTATTGAGAGAGTTTGTTGATTGGGTTTTATTTCCGGGAGTTGGAACACTTTGAACGAGGAGTTATCAATTGGGGGGTTTTTTTTGGACTGGAAGTGTAGTTTTGAACCACATGATAAAAAACGTGTTTTTTTATTGTTAGAAAGTTTATTTATGGTCAAGAAATGGTTCGGAGTTTTTAATGAACTGCAAAAATGCATGAAAACAAGGAAAACTGAGATTTCGAAAGTGTGACCGACGCAACTAAAAAATACGTGAAAAAAATATTATTGAAATAAACTGCTCTTTCCAGTTATAAGTTATTTTTTTATTTTATTGCAAAAATAATAGACATATTTTTCGTGAGAAATAGAAATGAAACGACTTGAAGATTTCTAATTATTGAAAAAATTTCGAAATATAATTCGGTAGGGGGACACTTTTCCCAAAAAATCCTGTTCCCAATAAGAAGTATTTCCCAAAATACTTTTTTCCCAAAGTACTTTATTAAGTACTATAAAAATAATATATTTATTGTAGTACTATTATAATAATAATAATAATAATAATAATAATAATAATAATAATAAAAATAATTATTATTATTATTAATTATATTATTAATTATTGTTATTATTATTATATAGTTAAAATATTTTCATTTCTTCAAAAGCAAATTGATTTAAAACAAATTGATGATAATTTTATTATAAAGTTCTAATATAAATCAATATTTATTAATTAAATGTATGTAAAAAACAAAAAAATTTCAATAATGTGAAAAAGTACAATGATTATAAAATTTATTGAAAATTTCATCATTAATATGTTATTATTATATATTAAAAATTACTATTCTACAATAAAAATATTAATTTAATGATTTAAATAATAATATTACAATAATAAAATAACAATACATACTGATACAGATATATATTTCCATTTGATTTTTCACTGATAACTTTTTATTCATAAAAAATTAACTGCGAGTTTATAATAATGTTTGCATTTATTTCAGAATTTTCATTGATGATAATGTAATATTTTAGACCATGTAATCAAAAATAAAGTACTTTGAGTTATTTAGATTCTCATTTTACAGATACTAATTTTATTGACGAGGAAAATTTATATAATGATACAGACGTTTTTATGTATTTCCATTTGTTTTTTTACTGAAAATTTTTTTAAAATTAACAGAGCATTGCCAATAATGTCTGCATGAATCTTATCTTTCGTTTCAATATTTTCGCTACTATTAATAATATAATTTTTTGGACCCAGGCTCAAAAAATAGTATTTTGAATTATTTCGAGACTCATTTCACAGATACTCATTTTATTGAAAAGGGAAATTTCTATAATGATACAGACGTTTCTATTTATTTCCAGTTCATTTTTGACTGATAACTTTTGATTTATAAAAAATCAATTGAGAATTGATAATAATGTTTGCATTTATTTCAGAATTTTTATAACTAATAATATAATTTTTGGGACCCTGGAATTAAAAATGATATTTTGAGTCATTTCGAGTCTTATTTAATTGACGAGAGAAATTTGTATCATAATACAAACTTTTTTATCCATTTCCAGCCATTTTTTTTCTGATGATTTTTCCAATAATTTTTGATTTCTAAAAAATTGACTGGGAATTGATAATGTTTGCATGAATATTATCTTCTCACTGGGAATTTTGAATTGTGAAAATAAAATTTGCAGACATGTAAATTAATTATGATTTGGAAAAAGTTGGAATTGGGAAACTATACTGAAAAGTTCAAGTTTCAGGATTTCTATTACTGATAATTTGATATTATAGTCTCTGGAATCGAAAAATACTTATTTTGTATTTTGAGTCTTTTCGAGTCTTATTTTACAGTGATTTATTTCATTTACTGGGGAAATTTCAATAATAATAAATACTTTTTATTTATGTTTCTTCAATTTTTCACTGATAATTTTTTAAATAAATTTACTGAATTATTCTTATATGATGGGAAATTTTGAATTGAAGGACCTAAATGTGAAATGATTATGAAAAAATTATGTTCCAAAATTTTCATTAATGATAATATAATTTTTTGAGTGAATAAAATCAAATCAATATAATTTACAAAGAGGTATCCTAAAACAATGTATTTTGGAAAAAATGTACTTTGGAACAAATATACTTTGGGAAAATGTTTCTTTGGAAACTGCAGTTTTTGGGAAAATCGTCTTTGGGAAAAATGTCCACTGGGAAACTTTAGTTTGGGAAAAGCGTACGACAATCTAAAATTCTCCTGAAACAATGAATTAACCCTTTTAAATCTTATTCCGTCAAAGTACTAAGTTCTTTTCACAAAATTTTTATGATTTGTTTCAATAATATTGTAATTATATTTCAATATTCATTGTGTTTCATTTGATTATATTAATTTCAGTATTAATAATAATTATATTATTTATTTGTTATTATTTATATATTATTCATATTATTTATATAATATATATTGTGATATCATTCATATAATTGTACTTATTCGTTATATTTATTATATTTCAATACTATTGTATACCTTGTACATCATATCGAAAATCTTATTTGAAATGCCTCTCAATGTTTTATTTACAGTAACATGACCTAATTCAACTCCAAAATCTCAGCTCATTATCCGACGAAGTAACGACGTTCCTCCATGAAAGAAAACAAAAATCTCAAGCATCCCGAACAACTTTCCACGCGTTTCCACGTTCGTGTGGGAACCCGCCGAAGTAATGTGAAATATGCCAAGCGGCGGCCGCGACGAAGATGCCCGAAGCACAAGTTTCCCGACCGCGAAAAACTTCGCCCCCGCGAATTCCTGCGTAATCGGAAAACAAATCTCCGCGTGACGAAAATTCAGCAGCGGAACTTTTTACACTCCAGGAACTCAATCCGCACTTTTCGGGTAATCGAGTTCTCAGGCGTATAGGGTGCTGAGGGAGGAGGGGGGAGGAAATTGAAAACTCCCCCGTAATCGTCCCAATGACGTCAATTATTCAGGGAGACGTCGACGAATTCAGAAACGTCTCTCCAAGATCCAGACATGCAAATTGCGAGCGTCAAACGTCGATAACACGACCCAAATGTTGTGGACTCCGACGATCCTTGGTTTTATAATACATGACCTTTTCTGGCATTTATGGTTTTTCAACAGGAATTTTTTTTCTATCGAGTGGTGTGGTTTGAAGTGTTTTTGGAAGGGTCGATTTCGATAAGCAGGGTCAGAAAAAAATCATAAGGTATTTAATTGGAATTATGTTTTTATTGAAAAAACATAATTGTAAAGGTTGTTTTTCGAAGATTACAAGGTTTTGAATTATTATAAAAATATTTTATTCGTAGATGAAGACATTTTTTAATGAATACAAGATAATCATTTTTTCCTTCATTGTTTAAGTTTTGATTACTTTCAACCATGGAAAATCACGTTTTGCTGGCCCTGAGAATGTAGTGAAGTTTTAGGAAGTTGATATTAAAAAAATTTTTCGGATCTTTATGAAAAGTTTTTATATATTTATATTATTTATTGATTTTTGTAACACCTATAATGATTACTTTATTGATATAATCATATTTTTTTCATATTTTCATTGGAAAATTTTTATAATTTTTCTGAAAAGAGTGAAGGAAGCTGAAAAAAATCCAATATATAATGTCTTATTTCATATTATTCAATCAGCTGTAAAAAATTTTGAAACTGCTGTAAAACTACACAATCGCTGTATTATAAAAATCATTACGCATAAAAAAACCACTGAAAACTTTTATGATTTGGACAATGCTTCATTTTTATTGTTTATAATTTTCATGATTTCGCTATTTCTTGGAGCCAGAAAAGTGATTATCTTATATCTTGTCTCTTGTTTAATTTTTTTTTCAAGAATCAAGAAGCGAAAAATGAATCATTCGTTTCCTTGACTCCAGAGTCAAAAAAATCATATAAAACTTGAAAAGTTTATTTTTAATTTTGAACTTTCTTTCTTCATCATCAACAATATTCATAATTAAAAACTATTTAAACAAGCGTTTTTTGTTTGTTTTTTGTTTTCAAGGTACAAAAACCGAAAAAATAAGTTTTCCATTTTCTTGACGCAAAGGATCAAGAAATCATGAAAACCTTGAAAGTTTACTTTAATTATGAACTTTCTTCCAAAATCGTCAACAAAATTATGATCCATTACTACATTAAAATTCTCAGAATCCTTATTTACGATTTCGATAATAAAAAACTATTTTAACGATTCTTTACTGTTTGCCTTTTGTTTTCAAGGAACAAAAACCAAAAAATGAGTTTTTTATTTTTATGCCTCTTGAGGATTGAAAAAAACATGAAAACCTTAAATTTTTTTTTAATCATAAACTTTTCCTGAATCATCAACAATATTATTAGTTTTTCCTACCTCGAAATTCTTAGAATCCTTATTTATAATTTTATCAATAAAATGTTAAATTTATATTGAATGAATAACGCATGAAATAATTTAAATAATAAAATAATATTAATGTAGCAATAAATTATTGGAAATAAAAAAAAATCATAAATTAAAAACAATACAGAGGCTGAAAGTTGGAAAAAATAAAAAGGAAAATCATTTGCTTATTATTATCTAGCTTCAAAAGATGTAAATCATGTAAATAATAGATAAATTAAAAACTATTACAATAATCCATAAAAATAAAAATATTTGTTCTTTGTTTTCGTTGTAATCGTGAATTGACAAATATCTTTACGAAATTTTCCGCTACAGTGAACGTAAAAAAGACCGAGTAAAATGCTCCGGCGCGACAGCAATTTCCCGGCATTTTCAGCACCCTCCACGGTGAATCAGTTGGCGCTTAAAGGCGCAATTTCATTGTTTTTAGTACGAGCATTGAGACCAACGTCGAGATACCCATTGAATAAACGTGCAAGGGTCGCGTCGTTTGTTGAAGACTGGCGAACGCACGCACATGAAAAGCCCTTCTACTTGCGTTGCCCATATTTATCCTCGTCAAGTACACTCGAGCAAAACATAGAATCCGGGTATAAATTGAAGAAAATTAATTCCCTGTCAAGGATACCCCCGACAATTGAATTAGCTCGAGAGAACAGTTTGTCAACCGTCGCACATTTTTCGGTGACAATGAAAAATTAATCGTTTTACCTGCTCCACTCTCGCGATAAAATAAGACATCTTTCATTGGGAAAGCTATTTCCTTCATTTATCCGAAGAAAATGGAGGATTTTCGGGTATGGGAATTGGAGAAAATTTTTGTAGTCGAGTGTATTTTCGAACCCTTGAGCTGGAGCGTTCTTGACACGCATTGTATATCGAATTTTCTCTCAGACGTGGCCTTTCAGGCCGAGGAAAATAACGCGATTCTTTCCAAAGAAACGTAAGCATTATCTCGAAAACGGCGTGTGCCTCGGAGCGTTAATTTCACTTTGCAAACGGGCTTCTCTGACGCAGTCGAGGGATTTTTTTTTAACTTAGAAAAAGGGGAACTTGAGAGCTGCGTTTTTGTTTACTTTGTTGCAGTCTGAAGGACATTGAAAAAGAAAAATCACGTACGCAAGATCGTTAACTTCGAAAAATGGCAGATAATTGCAATTTTCCTGAAATTTCTGGCTATTTCTTGGATAGATCGATGTCGTCCAAGTAGTCCGGCGTAATTGAATTCGTGTGATTTTGTCGGGACGAAAAGTCTCGCCCCATTAGACTTGCAACCATTTGTCATACTGAGTGAACGATCCATGTTCATGGTTAACCGCTGCGTTAATCCAATTTCCGCGAGCTGTTCAAGGACAAGGGTGATCCTGTGATCAGTACAAATGTGGTAAGAATACACGTTCGCTCTATCGAGTGACACTACTCTTGTTGTGCCTCTCCTCACGACATTGGAAAACGCTTTTTCTTACATTTTTTTTTCGCATAGGACTAATGAAAAACGTCTAGTGAAAATTTTTTTCGGAGTGATTTATGTGACACGAGCTGTCTTTCTGGCGAAGACAGAGAAATTAACTGATCACTTGATTAATTTAGGAACTGCAGATTGTAGGTTTAGCGTTTACATTTATGCCACTTAATAGTTAAAATTTGAAATTGGAAATTAATTTGCTGGTTTTAGATATAAAATATGGTATACAACTTGCTGCAAATGTCGAATTTGAGGAAGACTTGGGCTGAATGATGATCTACTTTTTTTATTTTTCAAGGTAAAAAGGCATAGTGTATAATCGCACGTGGTAATGAAATATTTACAAAAACTGAAATATGTGACTTAAGATTGTTTCATAATATCTATTTATTTTTTATAGTTAATGAAAAAATTCAGAATTCAGACATGTTACCTTCAAATTTGGAAATATTACGTATGGTTTGGAATATTTAAAAAAAATCAAAAACAGTCAAACATTTCGAAAATCGTATACAATTCTATAAAATTTGCGATCTATTTTTCAATTCACTAGTTGTTAATGAGTTTTCATGATCGTTATCATTGTCATTGATTTCAAAACTGTTTTAGAGTTTTTTTTGCCTGTATAATTTAAAAAGTATTGAATAATTTTATAAAATTTTGGAGAGTCACGCAAGTTTTCATCGAAAGCATAAAATTTGTATTCTTGTGTTTTATGTTCGAAAAATGAAAAAACAAAATATCTAACGATGTATTGTCCATTATTCTATATATGATTCGAAATATTTGTAAGCTTTCATTATATTTTGTGATATAAATAGTAATTTGCTGATAATTTATTTTTGTTTTCCATTTCTTCATAAAAATCTGGAAATTTTCAGTGAATATCTAATTATCTTAAAAATAAAATACATAAAAGTTTTGAATAGTTCAAATCATGTTCGGAATTTGAAAAGTTCAAAAAATGTTTACACTCTAAATTTTAGAGATCATCAATAATACCACACAGAGAAAATATTTGAGTGAAAATTACCCACAAAATTTTGCGAATTCGCGATGTTTTTACAACCTCATAAATTTGACAGTGAAGATCTCTGTAGTTTCAACTCCTTTGACGAAACTTTTCCACGAAAGTGGCGTAAAATATGCACTAAACGTCCAAAAAAGTTTCGAAAACCTGTAAAGAATTATGGATGCTGAAATTAGTTTGTAATAACTAACTCTGTAAAATTCAATGGGTTGTCAATACGTCCCAGACCTGCAACGTTTTTAGGATAATTTTAATACAAAAGTTTTCTTCGCGTATAGAGTCTAAAAAAATTGTACGATGTAAGAAAATGTTGATGGATTTCGCAGATTCGGTTTATTACTTTATTTTTTCAAAATAAGCGTAATAATGTTTTTCCGTTTTTCATAAAAATTTAGTAAATTTTAATCATGAAAAAATCATGAATAGTCTAAATAAGTACGTAAAATTGTAATGCACATTACATATCAAATAGTATCTATAATTTTTTTAAATATGTCAATTCGACAATCAAAAACCAAAATATGTAACAAGTTCTCCAAAATTGGAAGAATTGCAAGAAATATCTTGAATTTTTGAGAAAGTTTATTAATTTTGTAAAATGTACTTATCATCATTTTTATTGTTATATGGTACGCTGAGAGCAAAAAGCACTAATGCCTATTTAGAATCGATTATTGTAAATGCATTCCAGTTCAGGGCGTGTAATATGCACACAAACGTTTTCCTTTTTTCGATCAAAATATAAAAAAACATGAAAATAAACAAAGTAGCCAAATATGACCATAAGATACTCAAATGTTTATTGAATTTAAAAGGTTTTAATCTAATAATATAATGTTTCATACTTTTTACATTTTTTAAAAATCAGGAAAGCATCGATCACTTTGAAGATTGTTGATAATTTCAGAGGATTCATCAATTTTTAGATTTTCCGAAAGTGCTCGAGAATATTATCACATGTAGGAATTTTTGAAATTCCTTAAAAGTACGCAAACCATGCAATATTCTTCATATATTTTTCTTATAAAACACGGAAAAAAAGGATTTGCTTTAGCAGCAAAAAGATGTGCTTTTTCAACACAGCTTGACAGAAAAAACTTTTTTTGCAGCAACATCTTTTTTGTTGTTGCCACAATAAGTCTTTTTTGTTGCTAGAGCACGATCATTATGCATAACATTCTGTTGCATGGTAATTGTTCTCTGGTAGCAAAAAAATTTGTTAATGCGACAAAAAAAAGCTACTGAGAGGCCGAAAACTCGAAAGAAGAAAATAAGTTTCATTTGCATGTAGCTCCAAAAGATGGTGAAAAAAGCAAATTAGATCCCCAATTTTTCGCATAAGACACCACCATCCAAATCTCCCGCCGCCCCTGTACGCCCTTCATTTTTCTCGCGGAATTCCAGCTGAACGCTCGAAATTCTGCGTCCTCCGCGGCGCCCTCGGAACCGTAGTCACCCCGAAAACGAAGCTTACATAAGCCACCCCTCGGCGCCGACGCCGGTGGCGGCGCACCGCGCTTAATTCCACCCTCGCCCGGGCCGCGGCGCCGCTTGTCCACGCCGTCTGGGCGTCTGCGCCGAGGGCGCTTCGTGAACCCGACGTCGGGGGCGCCGGCGTCTCCGGCGTCCGGGTCCGCAGTGAGGTACGCAAAGCCCCGGGGGCCACGTCACGACGGAAGCGTCGCGACGCCGAAGAGCAGGCCCATTATAATGCGCGTGCCCCAGGTGTCGGTCGTAACGACGCCTGGGCCCTCGTAATCGCGAAGGGTAGCGCTCAGCGGGTGCTCGACGTGGCGCGCGCGGTGTTGGGAAAAAATGGGGCGTACGCGAGCCGGCGGATCGATCGCGAAATAACGGGATCTTCCTCCGGGGATTCGCGCCGCGATGATGTCGTCATGACGGCCAGGATGGCCAACGCGAGGACAATGACTTTGGTGGCGGCGTGTCTGCTGCTGCTGCTGCTTCCCGCGGGCGCCTTCGTTCTCGACGGCTCGCCCACGAGTTACGCGCAGTTCCGCAAGTGGAACGCCGGCCTCAACGGCACCCTCGAGCTCGAGTTTAAGACCGACCAGGGCAACGGCCTCATCCTCTACACGGACGACGGCGGCACCTACGACTTCTTCGAGCTCAAGCTCGTCGAGAGCGCCCTCCGGCTGAGGTACAACCTCGGCGGCGGCGCCCAGATCGTCACCGTCGGCCGGGAACTCGGCGACGGCAGGTGGCACAAGGTCCAGGTCACGAGGAACCTCGAGAACACGAGCCTCGCCGTCGACGAGCTCGTCGCCGTCTCCACCTCGAGGGGCAAGGAGTTCGAGTTCGGGGGCCCAACGGGCAACTCGGACGTGTACGTCGGCGGCATGCCCAGCTGGTATAACAGTAAGTTGACGCTCCTGGCGCTCCCGAGTGTCATTTTTGAGCCCAGGTTCAACGGCTTTATCAGGAATATGGTGTACGCCGACGGCGACGGCGTCGTACCCAGGAGGCAGGAAATGAAGGCCAGGGATGGCCAGGTAGGTTCATTATTCAAAGTTTTTCTTCATTCTACTATTTTTTATGATACACATTTTCCCTGTCAATCTCGACATGGATCATTTTAGATTTTAAACTAATACTCCTGAAACTCAGACAAATTTGCACGGACAAAAACGACAAGGATTGATTATAATGATGTGTTATTTTGAACAATAGTTATGTGTTTTGTGCTGACGAAAAAATTCCTTGTACCAATAAAAAATTTTATTTCATACATGTAAAATGAAATTTTCATTGGATGAATAAAAATGTTTTTTCCATGTGAATATTATTTTATGTAGAAATGTGCATCATTATATGTTTTGTAATCACAACACAAGTTATCAAAAATAACTAATAATTATAGCAAAATAAGTAAAAATGATTTAAATATACTTACTGAAATCCAGAGCACAGAACTAATGGTTAAACGAAATTCTTTGTATAACGAATATTTACACATCACTTTACACACCATTACATTACACAATAATATACACATATTGTTTATTAAGGTTGGATATGCACTTTATGGTCATTGTTAAACATTTATTTTCACATTGTTTTCATTGCATTCAAAGTGAAATAACGTTTTTGTCATTTGATGTTTATAACAATAATGAATGATTGTATTACGTAGGCCAGAACATTTATATCACAAGTAGAATTTATTGATTTGTGATATAGTTCTGTAAGTATCGCAAAGTTTGCAAGGGAGAAGAAGAACTTATACATATTAAAGAAGAAGTTGCTATTGCAATAGTAAGAAATAATTTATGCTCAAATCAGGTTCAGTGCTCAATGGACAAATTACAAAACAAATTTGTTGAATCGAAATTGCATAAGTAAAGTAAGTTTATTTTATTGACTAATTACAGCACAATAATTACGTCGATTATATGTATATCTAAATCCTTGTATATTGTGTAAAAAAAAAGTCTTAAAAATAAGTGACAAAGTAATATAAGGTTCATGTAGTGTATGTAGAAAATGATTTTTCTATGTTATTAAGATGTTTTCTCTCTCTGAGAGATTTTTTCTACTGAAACTAGAAATTTGTTACAAAATTCCAAGTCTTTTTTTTCAAAAAGGTCATGTGTTCACTTATGAAATAATTCATTAATTGCTCAAGTAACAATTTTGTAGTAAATTGCTTGCTATTTTTGATTCGAAGAAATTCTTATTTTCCACAAATAACTTTTCTCTCGCATTTGAGGAAATACAATATTAGGTTGCTTTTTCTCGAAGTCTCTGAAACATAAATGATACAGTTATCTGTTTTTTTTTCTCGATAAGTATCAAGATGCAGATGTAAACGAAAATAAACATCGCCATTTATTTATTATCTCATTAATAAAGTCTTACACTTTGTATACGAAGTTCATTCCTTGAAAAAATCCAAAAAGAGAGAAACTTTTACAGCAACGATGTGTATGCTATTCATTTTTTACACGTGACGAAAACACTTTTATAAGTTTATTCATTTTCCTACTACAGTAACAATAATTAATGAGATTCAGTGACGCATTTTGAAAGAAATCAATACTTTCTACGAACGTTCGGAATTTAAATCACATTTTCCTCCAATACTGCGAATATTTTTACTTTTGTACATTTTTTGATGAAACCATTAGATTCAATTGAATCATAGATTAGCAGACATTTAAATTATTGACAGTATTTTGAAGACATATATTTTCATGAAAAGATAAATATTACAAAATTTTAAAAATGTGACATTTTGGTAGCAAATATGGAAAGAAAACTTTGTATCACTTCACAAACAGTTTTTTCGGATTAAGTGTTCTTTCATTTAATTATTTTTTCTTTTTATTTTTTTAAAAAAGAAACTGTTTCAATAAAATGCATTGTAAGGCCAGAAATATTCGAGCAGGATTGAGAGGAAAAGTTACATTTCCCATTTTCTTATACAGCTTCGATCGAATCTGCCGGCAGGTAGCGTGGAAAGTTGTAAAAGTTATTCGCAAAACGATGAATAGAGGAGAGTGACTGAGAAGTTACTTTCGTTTCAAAAACATGAATTTAAAAAAAATACTGAGAGAGAGAGAGATTTTTTCGGATTTTTAAAAAATTCAAGTCGTTTTAATTTTTTACATATTATCGATATTTAATTGCAATGAGCTAGGAAACGAAGTGAAAAGTTTCCGGTATGAGCATTTTGAGCAACGGAAATACAATAATGAAATAATTATTTATTTGTGCAAATTAAATAATTTTGGATGACTTACATTATAGATTTTTGTCCAGGATTTTTTGATGAAAATCAGTAAAAGTTAAAAAAAATGAATTTTCAGATTTTTAAATTGCCATGAAAAAAATCAACAAAAAAACGAATAGCATAATTTTTATTTCATTGTTTTTTTTTTTAATTTTTGTATGAAATATTTGAAAGTATTATAATATTAGAATATTATTCTGATATTTTTTATTTTTCATGAATAATAATAAATTGTATAAAATGATTATTATTATAAATTTTGTTATTTTAAAATGGTTCATAATTATATATTTATTATTATTTTAAAATTCCTTATTAATTATCATTATTAATTTAAAATATTTGAATAAATGTAAAATAATTTATTTATCAAATACCCAGCCCTCGAAATTATAACCTAAAAATTTTTTTCACAACTTGTAATAAAAGTTTCGTGTTTTAAGCAACACACCCATACAGCTCTAGAATTTCCAATAAAAAAAACTCAAATTTTCACATTACAAATTCTATTTTTATAAACTATTCGAGAATCTTAAAAATTCAAACTCGTTCGTGGAAAACTATTATCATGAATTTAGAAACTACTAATTAAAAATTCAATTTCTACTTGGAAAAGTTGGTTATTAAAATAAGTTTCTTAACAGTTAAAATTTCTTAACAGTATTAAGAAATTATAACAACGAGTTCAAGAAAACTTCTAGAAATCAATCTTCAAAACTTTTCATCAATTAAAAATTAAAAAAAATTTTTTCGTAGAACTCCGCAAAAAAACGGGACAAAAAACAGCAAAAAAAAGGTACATATTTCAGGGCTCTTACTCTGGTGAAAAATTAATGAAAAAACTCGTTAGCTTTTGCCATTCAAAAAAACCGTACTAAATTCTCAAAGCAAAAACTACGAGTCACAGCGAAAGTGACTTTTTCTTTTGACTTTTAAATCGCAAAAATGTGTAGTTTTCGAACTTTGAATTTTAAGTGCAAGTATGTAAACCCTGGTCATATTTAGATCTAACCTTTGCTTCGGAATATTTTCAGGGCTAGCGTACAGAAAGATCGAATCTGAGTGTAAATCAGAACGAAACAAGGCATAAACATTTCAACGTCTGATTTATACAATTTCACCTGAATAATGCAACGTGTATAACGAAACCGTTTTTTATTGTTCGAAGTAGAGAATTAGACGTTTTATTTTTTTTTACGCTAATAGTAATTGTGATATCCGAGTAATTGAATTTCAAATGTTGCTGAAATTTCGTATCAATTTTTTTATGTTTATTTATTTTTACTTTTATCTCTTATTTTTATTTTTTCATGTGCTTCATTTTATAAGTATTTTAGCATGTTCATGACCTCGTAAAAAACTAGTACTTTTCGAGGAAACGACTCTTATCTCTATTTTCTGTTCAACATTGTTAAAAGTTTAAAACTTTTTCGATACAAGTTTTTGGTCTCCAAGTTTTTCATATTTCTATTTTAAGAATTTGAGTTTGCAAGTTTTTACTTATTCGGTTATAAATTTTCGATTAAAGTTTATTTTCAGAAAAATTTTGTGAGTGACTGAACTAAATTTAGACAATATCATAATTTTTTTCTTCGAAGAAAATCTAGCTCGAAATTTCAATTAAATATATAAGACGCATAATGAAAAATTTTTCCATGACTTGTTGAAATGTTGAAAAGGTAAATCTTCATAGGCAGATGAAAGAACTGAATTTATAAAGCTTTTCAATGAGCTCATTGATTTTTGTTCAAACGAATTTTTCTCTTTTCATGTTTCTACATCATCTCTTGGCAAATGCCGTTTTAATTTCTTATGAAAATATTGTACTCTTTCTAGAGATAAATTTTCTCTGTGCCTGCACGAGATCGTCAATATTACCTAGTTACTCTCAAAGTAGCTCTATTTATTTCCAGGAAACGTCCGCAATTATTGTTAAGCAAATAACAATATTAACACAAAAATACCCCAGAGTCGAGCTATAACACTAGAGCTTAAAATATTGATGGTATCGTACGGAGAAAACAGATTGTACTATTTATAAAAAGTAGCTGTTCAGTCAGCATGACCCACAATTGTTGCGTTTCCAGGTATACAGTGTTTATTGTACTGTAACCTTAAAAATAAAATCTGGACTAATGTACATATTAATAATTCCCAATTTCACATGATTTGAGCTAGAGTGCAGATTGTGTTATCGATGTTTTCGTTGTTATGGTTTTTATATCAGGTGATTCTAAAAATAATTCAATCAATACTGGGAGTTCAATAACCAATTATCATGAAAAAATTCAAAATTAGTTGAATATTACAGTAACTATTGATCTTCTTATTTGGAAACTGTAATTTCTCAGTTTTATCGGAAAATGGCGATGAATGAATTATTGAGTTTATAATGATGATTTTATTTTTATATTCCTTCACCATTTTTTATGTCATATGAGTTCAATTATATTTATAGTCACAATTTTTTCAATTGATATCTGTTGCATTGAATTGAATTCAATTTTATGCAATGAATTCTTGAACTATAATTGTTATTTGATTTTTGAATTTTGTTTGAAGATTTTGAAAAATGTCATTAAGAACCCTGATTTCAGTGAACTTCAAGTTAAAAAAATTTTTACTTACTGAATTGCCATTAGAAAAAATTATTTATTTGATCTAATAATGAGGCAATATAAAAATAAAAAAACAAGTTCAGATTTGAAATCCCATATAAATGAATTGTAGAACTGAATAAAATCGATTAATTTTGATCAAGATTATAAATTAAAATTAAAGTTAAAATTAGAGGAAGTTTTAGACCAAAGAATATTACTATAAATTCAAAATGTATTTTTAAGATTTGCATTATAATACTTGAATTTTCATTTAGTTCAGTAACTTTCATTTTTTGCAGGAATCCAAAATAAATTCAAATTACATAATTATTATTTAATAATGAAAGAGATGAGTACATTTCGATTTTCTTATTAGAATAATAATTTTTTTCTATTATAATAAAGATGGAGCTGAACTAAAAGAACATTTTTTTCAATGCAATTATTTCATGTTTTAGTTTATGGTATAAATGTTACGGTTTTGAGACTTTATTAATTCTAGAAGATTGCAATTCGCTGCTTCAATTTTTCCTGCTATGAATACTTAAACAAACTAATTCTTTAAAAAACAGTCTTTTATTATCATTCATCGAATAATGTCATTTTCTACAGCAAACATTATTTTTGACTGTAACACGCTTCATTCTACATGAAATTCAAGATCATTCCAAATACAGGGTACCTCAAATAAATTCTGGAATAATACTTTATAACATATGACAGTCGAATAGACGTAAAAAATTCGAGCGAGATGATGGAGTTACAGACATTATTTTTCATCCCACTTTCGTCGTTCTGAAATACTTGATTGACTGCATCTCATAAAAAATAATTTCCTCTGCATTAGAGAAACTTTATCTCGTCTAAGTGATACAGTTTTTCATTAAAGAATTTTTGTTATGTTCAAAAATTTAGAAAAATATCTAATCCAGAAAATTTTATGAAAATCAAATTGAATCTACAATATATTGAATCAGATCATGTAAAATCAAAACTAAAAAAAAACGACGGGAAAATTTTATTTTTCATTACATCCTCAAAATCATTTACTATTTTTCCAGACAAAGACTCGAACAATTTTTGCAAATGATATGCTGAAAAAAATTGTTACAATTTTTTTTTTTTGAGGAACTTAGAAAATCGTATTTCTCTTATGAAAAAAAACTATTGAAACTATTGGTAACTATAGTTACCAATAGTATTTAATAGTTACTAACAGTAGCCAATATTTTTCAATAGTTTTCCGTAGTTACTAATAGTAACTAATAGTTTTCAATAGTTTCTGGTAGCTACCAACAGTAGTTCATAGTTTCCTGCAAATATATGATAATACTTCCATAGTTTTCAATAGTTATCGATGATAATAAATTACTAGTAAATGTGCGCGCTGTGCATTCGCTATTTTTTTATTTGCATTCGCTACTTCAATTATATGTGTGCCTATAATAAATATATGTGTATGAAAAATACTTGATGTTTTTTTTACGATTTTGGATTATCCCAACTACTGGAACTTCCTAATTGAGTTCTTTAGAAACTATCAAAAGAAAAGTATATTACATTGAAAATGAAACTATATATATATAAATATATATATTTCATTATGACAATTATGTTAACATATATTGAAGGGAAATTATTGTAACTATGAGAACTTTGAAAATTATGAAAAGAGAAGTTAATAACATAATGAAATAAATCATATAATAGAAGAAAGGATTAAATATATGGAAACTATTGGTAAGAAAATTATTGAAACTATAGAAACTATGGAAACTACTGAAAGCCAAACTATTGTAACTATGGAAACTATTGAAAGAGAAATGATTAATACTTTTGAAACTATGGAAACTATTGGTAGGAAAATTATTGAAACTAAAGAAACTATGGAAACTACTCAAAGATTAACTATTGACACTATGGAAACTATTAGTATGAAAATTATTGAAACTGTTCAAACTATTGGTATGGATGTTATAGGAACTATTGAAACTATGGAAACTATTGGTAGGAAAATTATTGAAACTGTTGAAACTATGGAAACTTTTGGTAGAAAAATCATTGAAACTATTGAAACTATTGAAACAATTCAATAGTTTCCTAGTAGTTTCCAATAGTTTCAATAGTTTTTTTTCGTAAGGGTTTCTTTTTATTGAAATGAATATTTATTTATATTTTAAATTATATTATTATTGTATATTACATTAAATTGTAAATTAAATCGATAATCATTTTTTCAAAATATTTTTGATTTGTCATTTGAGAATTACAGTTTTTACGTCATCTATGAAAATTAGAAAAAATTAGTGCAATTGAATCATTCCCCACCCAGTCCTGTATATTTGTAAAAATTCCCTAAAGATTTTTGTTAATTTTGTTTTCGTACATTTAGTTTGTTTCAAAGACACGTATCAAATTGATACATACAACTCTTTCATTTCAAATTTCGAGGTACGAACGCGAGTTTCATAATTTACGAACATTAACAAAATCGATGAATTAAAAAAAAATATATGTTGCACCCAAGTTCGCAAGCGATTCGAAAAGTAAACTCGTGTACGCTTGAGAGGTCAAAGCCCACGGAAGGACAAAAATTGAATAGCTGGGGGCTTTGTGTGGAAAGTTATATTTCCAGAGATCCATCAGAATGTGGCGCGCCACACGCGAAGAGGCCAAAGACAATCGATACGCGGCCGCACGCGACCGTTATTATATATACCGCACGAGGACCATTGGCCTAGCCCGAGCGTACACGTTTTGTATTAAATCCACGCCAATTTACAATGTTAGCTCCCGCAGAGCGCCATTCCTCACAGCGTTGCATAAAATTTATGTATGAAATTATATCATCAAAGACTGTGCAAGTTTGTCCCTCCTGTTTTGATGAAAGATGGGATTCAGAGGACCTATGTATACGAAGGATAAATTTATGAATTTTCAAAGTCATCCGATCTCTTGGAGCAGTTTTGAAAAAACTTCCTTCATTTTCAATTTTATTCTTTTATAACACGCAATAATGTTACTTATTAAAAATTATATTCAATTTGCATTTATAATTTATTATTAATTTTTAGTTATTTTGTTGAGTTGAATTGTTGAAAAACAGATTGAATGATTGATATGCTTCATATATTTTCACTGGTCTAATAAATAAATGAAAAATACAGCATTATTCGCTTTCGAAGATGTTGATGTGGACATTTAGTGATTAATAATACCGTTTTTCATTAATTTTTTTAATGTTACAGTGCGCTGGTAACTCCTGCGTTGCGAACGTCAATCAACGAAAGTCCCGCAGGGTGAGTTTGTGCTTTACTTAAACTGATTAATTATACATTCTGGTTTTTTTTCTTGCTCGGAGAATTTCAATTTCTGGAATCGTGGTGTCATTCGTGTGGAAGTTTTTTGGGTTCTGCAAAAACTGGAGGGTTGAAATGACTGATTTCAGAGATAATTTTTTTGAAACTTTTTGTACTTTACTGAAAATGGGAACGAATAAATTTTTTTTTAATTGCCAAATGACACGTGAAATCGGAAAAACACTTGTTGAACAATTGCAAAGGTTTTTCCTTGTTGAATGGTTAAAAAAAATTGAGTAAAGTATTTCGCCCATAAATATCCTAGAAATTTTGAACCAGACTGTTCAAAATTTTTGTCTTATGTTGAAGACAAACTGTATAACGTTCATTACACATACCCTGTATTATTAATGCATTAAAACTATACAAAATACATATGTACGCTTCTATAAGTTTAATACACGGGTGTCTTAAATTTAATACATCATGTATGTTTCAAATTGTACATGAAATAAATATATATTCACATTAAACCTGTGACATCAATTTCATTCATAATTGTGAATCGAATTTAATATATTGATACATTAGAATTATATAAAAATATTTGAATAAAATTTGCTTTTACATTCCTTTCATGCATGTAACTGAGATTTAATTTTTTTTAGATACTGGTTGAATGAAATCTAACAATACGACAAATTTTGAATGGTATGTGTAAAAAATGTATAAAAATCAAGTAGGTGTCTCGAGGTAATACACATTTAGTAGATGGTTTCATTCATGTCCAAGTGTCTAAAAAGTATCTAAAATTGTCTGAATAGTGTCTATAATTGTCAAAAATGTCTAAACAGTGTCTACAAACGTCTGAGCAGTGTCTACAAATGTATAAATAGTGTCTTGAAAGTCGAAAAATGTCTAAATAGTATCTAGAAATATATAAAGAGTGTCTAAAATTGTCTGAAAGTGTCTTAAATGTCTAAATAATATCTAAAGTGTCCAAGTATTGTCTACGAATGTCTAAACAGTGTCTAAAAATGTCTGAATCGTCTAAGAATTTATAAATGGTGCCTCAAAAGTCTAAAAATCCCTACGTAGTGTGCAAAATGTTGAAACTTGTCTAAATAGTGTCTAAAATTGTCTGAGTAATATCTAAGAATGTCTAAACAGTGTCTACAAATGTCTACGTAGTGTCTAAAAATGTCTGAATCGTCTAAAACTGAATAAGTGGTGCTTCAAAAGCCTTAAAATGCTTACGTAGTGTGTAAAATGCTGAAAATTGTCTAAAGTATCCAAGTATTGTCTACGAATGTCTAATGTCTAAAAATGTATAAAAGGTGCCTCAAAAGTCTAAAAATTCCTACGTAGTGTGTAAAATGTTGAAAATTGTCTAAATAGTGTCTAAAGTTGTCTAAATATTGTCTACAAATGTCTAAACAGTGTCTACAAATGTCTACGTAGTGTCTAAAAATGCCTGAATCGTCTTAAAATGTATAAATGGTGTCTCAAAAGTCTAAAAATGTCTACGTAGTGTGTAAAATGTTAAAAATTGTCTTAATAGTGTCTTAAATCTCCAAAATTGTCCAAAAAGTGTCTAGAAATATCTATAATATGCCTAAAATTATCTGAAAATGTCTTAGATAACTAAATAATGTTTAAAGTGTCAAAAATTTTTATTATAGTGTCTAAAAGTGTGTCTAGTAAGTGTCTAAAATGTCTAAAAAGTGTCTTTTACACCTAGGTCAGATTGTGACATATTTCTGCACTTGAGTCATATTGAGACAATTTTTTCACTTTGGTCCGGATTGAGACATTTTCACTTGGGTTAGGTAAATTTAATAGATGTAATCAAGCTTCAAATATGTATTTAATGAAATTTCAGGCATATTTTAATGCATCAATTATGAAAAGTGCATTAACCTCAAGTAGGTGTCTCTAAATTATACATTTTTTAAACATGTTTACCTAACATACGTTTTAAATAGTTGGCCTATAAAATATCAATTACATTTGAATTCCTTCTGAATAAAAAGTATATAAAATTTAAGAAAATTTTTAACAGTGTACATGAAAGCTGTAAACATTTCATTCCACAGCATCACGTATATAAAACTTGTTTGAACGTGTTTACCGTCATTCATCATTCCCAAATATCAAATTCGATTGTGCTGCATTGTCACATCTACAACTAACATTAGAATTATCGTCTGCTCATCCATAAATCTCCTCTACAATATCACGTTATTATTATTCCGAAAATGCAGAATAGTATCATGTTTTGAATTATCGCTACAAGCTCTGATAACGAAACTACAGTAACGGCTGCTAACATCGATAAAATTTAATATTCCCTCCTTCTCTTAATCCTCTTACCTAAAAGCTATTTTGTTGCCAAAATTCCTAACTGTCATTAAAACACGTCAGAACGCTTACGGAAAACGTTCCCAATTTATCAACGTGACTTGTCGACCAGTAGAATGAAAGATTAGGGAAAGACAAATTCAACGCTATATCAGTTAAAAAAAATTATTACCCTTTGCGAAATCACGATGAAATTTGTTATCACGACAGAATATAGAAAGCTCGTTTTGTCTGTAGTAATCATGTACTTTGATCTAATATGTGTTTAAGATTCAAAGCTTCAAAGATTCAAAGTTTAAGATATAGGTAAATACTGGAATGAAGTGTCACTTCATAGAAGTTTTTTCATATTATAATAAATAAATAATGAGAATAAATTCTTGTTCAATTATTTCTTATTGTATTTCGTTACTTATACTAACGTTAAGTTGATATCTTCTTGAATTATATTTAAGACCTTCATCAACTAACAAAAGATTTGTATAGAAAATTCAATATTTTTATATTGCGGTACGAAATGTTCGTATTACTCGCAAACGACAGTTTTTCCGTTGTTGAAAGTAATCTCAAATACATGCATTAAATTATAATTTGTTCAAGTGAAACTCTTCTCGGAGACGTTTTTCTGTAATCCTATTATACGAATCCGATTATAAGTCTTGAAACAGATTCATCTCCAAGAAAAACGTCGTAGACTCTAGCGCTGTGCAAAATTAATCACCTTTCTTTTTACGTCGAGTACTTACATTACTGTCAATCCTTGGTAAATTGGCTCTTCGTGTCCTTTGAATATGGGTCATATCCTGTGAGATTTACAAGTTAAATAAGAATTCCGTGAATTATTTCTTTACATGTGTAATATTCTAAAGTAATTCACGTGTAGTTTTTTATTTTGACAAGATACTCAAAAAACTCGAGATATGATTTCTCTTAATTCAGTCATAACAAAAAATTATTCTTTAGGTATATTAATTCACTCAACAAAATTTGTAGAACAATTGAGCATACATTTCAGTTTGATTTTTCATGTTTGAATCTTTTTCCACAGTGATATTTTTTACGATCATTCATTTTGAAATCTGAAAATGAAAAGTACATGCAGAACAAACTACTACAAGAAAAAAAATTCTGATTGTAAATGTTGCATGAAATAACCCATGTGCATTTTTTTCCTACTCCTTAGTCACCATTTAAATGTCTGTAACAAACATTTTTGCAGTTGTATCTTTGTAATGTATTTTTGCAAGTTGACGTATTCGCTAACAAGCTGAAATGTGTTTTAGTGGCCTTTTTTTCATAAAAGTAGACAGGAGTGAGAAAAAATGAGACCACACAGTTTCTAGAAATACTTTGAAAAATACTTCGTGGTAATTGGCTTTTTACGACGTAGATGCTAAAAACGCATATTCATAATAATTCTGAAAGTATGTTCCTGCCTGATGACGTTGTTTATGAGTTTTTCTTGCTACAGACATAAAAAAAAGCTTATAAATAATATTTATTACAGTATTGTAAATTTTTATCTTCTCACGATTTGTAAAAAACTGAAATAGTTCATTGTGTTAGACCTCACGTATTCTTTGTTTGGATAAAAATATCCTTTTTATTATTAACATCATTGTTTTTAAGCTTGAATCATGAAAAAATTATGATATTCTGTTAAACCTTTTGTTTCTGAAAAATAATGACGTTTAAGTTCTTGAAAATACAGTCGTCATTCTGTTAGCGTGCACTCTTGTAATTTGCTCAATGAAAGCAAGTAAAAGATTATTTTCGCCCTTTGATTTATTTCATTTTGATTATCAAACACTCTGAAATCAAGAAATTATAATTTACAGAAATGGAAACATGAAAACGAAAAAACTGCAGATACGAATTACGAATATTTAATACTTTGATACTTTCAGGTGTAATTTTTTTTGTGTACGAAAAAAAATAATATCGGCTGTTGGAAAAGCATGTGAAAATAAATTTGTGTGAAAGAAACTCTTTGGCAGCGTTATACATTTTCCGTTCGTTTGATCTGAAAAGTAGGGCGAAAGGGGCGCAGGCAAAATTGTCTTGAAGGAATGAAAATAAATTGCCCGCAGGTAAAGAACGCGCGAACCCGATGAAATCGGCGAGGTCAGTGAAACATAAAATAGCGACAGGTCAAATCGATCGAGGAAACTGACATGTTATAAATTAAAAATGAAATGTGGATTAGTCCGTGATAATAAAATTTGACTTTCAGAGAATATTTATGGAGTATGTTGAATTTATATCTAAGTCGGAAAAAATTTGACTTTAAATTGATTGATTTCAAAAAAATTGTTTTCAGTATTAATGAAAAAAATTTTATACACTTTTTATGTAAATAAGGTATAATTATTAATAATGAAGAATAGTTAATACCTAAAATGGTATATAATAGTATGTGTGTATATATGTATATATATATATATATATATAATCACAATTTTAATGGAAGAAAAAATAGATTTATTATAAATAATAAATGAAAATGGTTTACTCTACAGAAATAAAGTGTACTTACATTTTTTTTTCATTTCCAGAACAATCAATAACTTTTCTCCATTACTGACAAATGAAAAAATTGCACTTTAAACAATGATAATTCAGAAACCTAATATCGTACTTTATTCGACGGAAATTTCAATTTCACACGGAAAAACTCGATTTTCTTTCGAGAAAATCATTTATATAAACTTTTCTTCACGCCCTGAAAAGCACGTGTCGCATGCATTGCTACCGGGTTCTGAATCTTGAAATTGGAAATTGACAAAATGAAAAGGAGACGTGGCACTAACGCTGAATACGAATGACCATGTCACGTTTACAACGTCGACATGCGTTCGACGCGGGCGTGACTGCCCATTTCTCCTGTTTCACGACGTGCATGTGGCGTGCCCGAAATTATGCAATAGGTGTGGGGGGGGGCCGCCGGGCGGGCGGGGGGGGGGGGGGGGGGGGCCTGGGTGCGAAGTGCACTTACTGAGACCGACCGTCGAGAAATGCATTTTGGTACCATGCGTTAGATTTTGAATTATTGTAAATTTATGCAATTATTTAATACAATACGTACGGAACGACTTTAATTTTTTGAATAACTGTTCGATTTCGAGTTTTTCATTTTATTCATTTGATTAGAAATTTCTAAAAATAAGGGTATTTTTATAATTCCATACTAATCTGAAGCACTTGGATGGAGTTGATAAATTATAAGAATTAATCAAAGATCATTAATCAAAGTAAATTTTGAAACATGAAAGACATTGGGAATAGTTCAAAAAAATTTCAATAATTTGTGGAATGGCAGAAAATGTTTTGTAACTTGGTATTTTGAGTTAACAAATTATTTTTTATTTTTTCCACAGAAATGTGCAAAATTTTAGGAGCAAGAGAAATATTCATACATTTTGAAATAATTTTAATGATATTTCAGAAATGAATAATTACAGCTCCTTCATTTGAACCTTAAACAAGTGCTAAGTTTTTTCGAATCGAATAATTAACAATAAAACTGGCTTAAGCGTCGTTAAGTTATGAGCTCCCGAACATTTCAGTAATTGCCGAAACCCTATTAATATTTACCAGAAGCCCGTTTCACTGCCGTCCCGGAAAAGTTTACGGCGGTCGGTGTTTTTGCAGCTACCGCACAAATTGCGCCGAGTGCATTACCTGCCCCTCGAGCAATTAATCCCGTTCCCGTGCGTTCGCATACAAGGCAGAGCGCGGAATCGCTTAGTGCGTACGATGAAAAAGAAAAGCGCGGAAAAATGCGTGCTGCTTTTTGTCGGGATTTCCAACGGCTAATGAAAAAAAGGATATGAGGCTAGGAAAAGAGGCGAGTGCAGCCCCATTGTGAGGAAGCTTCAGAATTCGTTTGAACGAGGGGAACGTATTTTTTGGAATTTCATTTGATGGTGCAGATCAAGGTGAGAGAGGATAATAAGATGATCTATGTAATTTCGAACTTAAATCAGGAATTTACATTTATAAAGATTATTTAGATCACTCAAAAATATGTCAACCAAAGTATAAATAATATTTATAATGAACTCTATATACATAATTTCGTCCATTATCTACACAGTGAGAAATGGTTTGGTTACAGCAACCATTGATTTAGTGAACTATGAATCCACCAAAGTTTTGGCTACTACAACTAATACTTTGGTTATGACAACCAAATCTTCTGTTATAGCAAATAATGCTCAATTTTCACGACTGATCATTGAGTTGCAATAACTCATAATTTGGTTATCATTCCTAAAGTTTTGGTTATATTACCCAAAACTTTGGTGGGCTCATATTTTACTAAATCAATGGTTGCTGTAACCAAAAATTTATCTCCGTGTGCGAATTCAGTTCTTTCACTTGCGTGTATCAAAGCGGTACATAAGAAATTTTTTGTTTCATATTTTGAGGGACGTACGTGAATTCAAATAAGGGTTACACTTTATTATGGAAGTATGAAAACTTTAAAAAATTCTCGATGCAACCCTCTGGTGCATCGTCATCTTGAGCGATCATCGACCCGACCGCCGAAGTAGCGCATCCAGCGGCGTAACCGTTGCCCTGTTACCTTCACCCCCTCCAAAACCCTCCAAGACCCTCCGAATCTTCCTATCCTCACATACAACCCCTCCAAACCTCTTCTCTTTCGAGAGACATTGGTGCTATTCGAGAGTTTCGCAAAGTACTTGTGTCCTTTCTTTTAACCGGGGACGATTTAAGGGTGCACTCGCCATTAAAATTTAAGGACCTCTTTAAGCAATTCGAGAACCCGAGTAAAATTGTCACCCGTGCTTTGTACCGGTTATTACGCTACCGGCAAAAGAGTTTTTTCAGACTTTTCTCCATTTTTCTCGCTACTAATTTATTTGACGCGAAAAGCTTATATCACATTCGTTTTTGAAGTTTGAATTTCTTTCTGGGATTCTTTTGCTCGATTTTTGGAATGAATGTACTGGGAATCATGGTGGGAGGACGCTTTTTTCCATCAACTTTTCCCAATGAGAAGTGTTTCCCAAGGTACTTTTTTTTCCAAAGTACTTTATGAAGTACTATAAAAATAATACATTTATTCAACGCCGTGAAGTAATGGCTCGTTTCTCCCACGCTTGTATTTTATAAAACTCGCATTTCTTCACAATGTTGAATAAAATATGGTCCTTGACTAGTGTAGAAAAATTTTTTTAACGAGTCTGATTACAACGCTCGCCTACGGCTCGCGTTGCAACCTTCAGACTCGTTCAAAAAACTTTCCCACACTAGTTAAAGAATATACTATTATTGTATTACTGTTCTTATTATTATTAATTATATTATTATTTATTGTTATTATCATTATTATTAAATAATTATAATATTTCAATTTTTTTCAAACGCAAATCGATTGAAAACAAATTAATGATAGGTTTATTCTAATTTTTTAATATAAAAAATATTTACTCATAAAAACTATGTAAGAAACCCGAAAATTTCAATCATTTCAATGACTACAATGATGATAAAATTTATTGAATATTTCATTATTATCATGTTATTATTATATATATTTCCATTCGATTTTTCACTGATTACTTTGTATTTATAAAAAATTAACTGAGAATTTATAATAATGTTTGCATTTATTTCAGAATTTTCATTGATGATAATGTAATATTTTAGACCATGTAATCAAAAATAAAGTACTGTGAGTCATGTAGAGTCTCGTTTTACGGATACTAATTTTATTGACGAGAAAAATTTATATAATGATACAGACGTTTTTATGTATTGTCATTTGTTTTTATACTGAAATTTTTTTTTAAATTAACTAAGAATTAAAAATAATGTTTGCAAGAATCTTATCTTGTTTCAAAATTTTCATTATCAATAATATAATTTTTTGGACCCTAGCTCAAAAAATAAAGTATTTTAAATTATTTAGAGACTCATTTTACAGATACTTATTTTATTGAAGAGGGAAATTTTTATAATGATACATACCTTTTTATTTATTCCCAGTTGATTTTTTACTGATAATTTTTGATTTATAAAAAATCAATTGAGAATTGATAATAACGTTTGCTTTTATTTCAGAATTTTTATGACTAATAATATAATTTTTGGGACCCTGGAATTAAAAATAAAGTACTTTGAGTCATTTAGAGTCTTATTTTATTAACGAGGGAAATTTTTATACTGATACAAACTTTTTTATTCATTTCCAGTCATTTTTTTACTGATGATTTTTCCAATAATTTTTGATTTCTGAAAAATTGACTGGGAATTGATAATGTTT
>JAPYZL010207479.1:0-13502 GCA_030522825.1 Platygaster orseoliae | reverse complement strand
GCTTAACGCAATCGCTCGTCTGGAGAACTTTTTCCCGACGAAAAAAATCGTGGAGTTGGAGAAAGATAAATTATACGCCATTACCAACATTCGCGAAGTTACCACGAAATACGAAACGAGGAATTGGACGTGTTCTTGCCTGCCCGAATCACAAACATTTTGCAGCAAAGTCACATGGACGAGATGCGGCAACAACAATTCCACTACCGGTTCCTTGGTGGATTATCAACTGCCTGTGAATTCGTTCCACCATCAAAAATGAAGAAAATGAAGAACTAAAAATTCTGTGCTGTTTTATATTACCTTGTATTTGTTCATGAATAAATAATGGAGGAGCAAAATAAAACGGTCGTGCTCCACAGCAAGGGGCGGGGCGGGACTCTTTCAACCAAAAAACAAACAAAACAAACAAAACAAAACAAAACGTCATAGGTCACCTCGTGGGGGTAAGGGGCAGGGTCAAGGGTGGGTCCAAGGGAGGGGGTAGGGGGCGTGGCTGAGGGTAGGGGTAGAAGGTGCGGCCAGGGGTGGGGGTAGGAAAGAGGGAGGGAGGAGATCACAAAATGTCACACATTACAATATACACATCACAAAATACCACAACATCACTATATCACAATATCACAAAATGTCACAATTAGACAACGTCACAATATCACAAAATGTCACAATTAGACAACGTCACAATATCACAAAATGTCACAATTAGACAATGTCACAATATCACAAAATGTCACAATTAGACAACGTCACAATATCACAATATCGCAAAATGTCACAACATCCGACTTAAGACTCACGTAAAATTTGAGAGAAATTCTTGATCATCTAACATCTGGATGTGTGTAAAGTTTCATCGAATTCGAAGCTGTAGTTTAATTGAAAACATTGTTATTTTAAAGGAAAAGGAATTCGCTTGAGAAATCAATTCCATAGTTGCGAAGACAATCGCATATCCAGTAAACGATTTCATGCATCTTTTTCAAATTTTAGCGGAATTTTCTTTAATCCAACGTTCCAATGTGTGTAAAGTTTCATCGAATTCGAAGCTGTAGTTTAATTGGAAACATTGTTTGATTAAAGTAAAAGCAAATTGCTTGAAAAAATCAATTCTATAGTTGCGAAGAAAATTGCATATATATCAAACTATTTCATGCACGTATATCATATTTAAGATCAATTCTTATTAATCTAACTACTTAATGTGTGTTAAGGTTCATCGAATTTTAAACTATAGTTTAATTGAAAACATTGTTCGATTAAAGCAAAAGCAATTGGCTTGGAAAATGAATTCCATAGTTGCGAAGAATATCGGATATCCAATAAACTTATGCATGCCTCTTTATCAAATTTTATAGGAATTCTTGTGAAGTCAACGTCTGATTGTGTAAAAAGATTCATCGAATTCGAAGCTGTAGTTAAAATGAAAACATCGTTCGTTTAAAGCGAAAGCAAATTGCTTGAATAAATAAATTCTATACTTGCAAAGAAAATCGCATATTTTATAAACTGTTTCATGCATCTCTATCAAATTTTGGAAAAATTCTTATTAAACTAACGTTGAATGTGAGTTAAGTTTCATCGACTTCGAAGCTCTAGTTTAATTGGAATCAACGTTTGTTAAAAGCAAAAGCAGATTGCTCGAAAAAGTGAATTCTATAGTTGCAAGGAAAATCGCATATTTTTTAAACTTTTTTATGCACCCCGATTAAAATTTTAGAGGAATTCTTATTAAACCAACGTCTAAATGTGTGTAAAGCGCATCGAATTCGAAGCTGTAGTTTAATTGGACACATCGGTTGTTTCAATAAAAGCAAATTGATTGAATAAATGAATTCTATAGCTGCAAACAAAATCGCATCTTTATTAAACTATTTCATGCAACCCTATCAAATTTTAGAGAAATTCTTAATAATCCAACGTCTGTACGTGTGTAAAGTTTCATCGAATTTGAAGCTGTGGTTTAATTGATCACATTGTTTGTTTAAATCAAAAGCAAATTGCTTGAGTAAATGAATTCTAGGGTTGCAAAGAAAATCGGATATTAATTCAACTATTTTATGCACCCGTATCAAATTTTAGAGAAATTCTTACTAATCCAACATCTGAATGTGCGTAAAATTTAATCGAATGCGAAGCTGTAATTTAATTAAAAACATTATTTGTTTAAAGCAAAAGCAAATTGCTTGAATAAATGAATTCTTTACCTGAAAAAAAATCGCATATTTATGAAACTATTGCATGCACCTGTATCAAATTTTAGAGAAATTCTTAGTAAACCAATGTCTGAATGTGTGTAAAGATTCACCGAATTCGAACCTGTAGTTTAATTGGAAACATCGTTAGTTTAAAGAAAAAGCAGATCGCTTGAATAAGTGCATTCTATAGTTGCAAGGAAAATCGCATATTTTTTAAACTTTTTTATGTACCCCTATCAAATTTTGAAGGAATGCTTAGTAAACCAACTTCTGTATGTGTGTAAATTGTCATCAAATTCGAAGCTGTAGTTAAATTCGACACATCGTTTGTTTAAAGTAAAAGCAAATTGCTCGAATAAATAAATTCTATAGTTGCAAAGAAAGTCGCATATTTCTTTAACTATTTCATGCATCTCTATCAAATATTGGAGAAATTTTCACTAATTGAACGTCTGAATGTGTGTACAGTTTCATCGAATTCGAAGCCGTAGTTTAATTGGAAACATTGTTTGTTTAAAGCAAAAGCTATTTGCATAGAAAATGAATTCCATAGTTGCGAAGAAAATCCCATATCCAGTAAACTTTTCATCCACCTCGGTAAATTTTTAGACAAATTTTTATTAAATCAACGTCTGAATGTATATTGTATATTGGAGTTTAAATGGAAACATCGTATGTTTAAAGCAAAAGCAAATTGCTTGAATAAATGAATTCTATAGATGGGAAGAAAATCGCATATCTAGTAAACTGTCATGCACCTCTATCATGTTTTGGAGAAATTCTTATGAAACCAACGTCTGAATGTGTGTCACGTTTCATCGATTTAAAGCTGTAGTTTGATTGGAAACATCGTTTGTTTAAAGCAACAGCAAATCGCTTGAATAAATGGATTCTAAAGTTGCAATGAAAATCGCATATACATTAAACAATTTGATGCACCCCTATCAAATTTCAGGAGAATTTTTATTTAAACCATCGTCTGTATGTTTGTAAAGTTTCATCGAATTCGAAGCTGTAGTTTAATTGAAAACCTCGGTTGTTCAAAGCAAAAGCAAATTGCTTGAATAAATAAATTCTCTAGATGCGAAGAAAATGGCATATCTAGTAAACTATTTCACGCACCTGCATTATATTTTAGAGGAATTCTCATTAAACCAACATCTGAATGTGTCTTACGTTTCATGGAATTCAAAGCTGTATTTTAATTGGAAACATCGTTTGTTCAAACAAAAGAAAATTGCTTTAATAAATGAATTTTATAGTTGCAAAGAAAATTGCATATTTAACAAACTATTTCATGCACCCATATAAATTTGAGAAAAATTCTTATTAATCTAACATCTCAATGTGTGTTAAGTTTCATCGAGTTCTAGTTTAATTGAAAACCTCGTTTGTTCAAAGCAAAAGCAAATTGCTTGAGTAAATGAATTTCATAGTTGCGAAGATAATCACATATCTATTATACTATTTTATGCACCTCTATCAAATTTGAGTTAGATTCTTAATAAACCAACTTCTCAATGTGAGCAAAGTTTTATCGAATTCGTAGCTGTAGTGTAATTGGAAACATCTTTTGTTTAAACAAAAGCAAATTTCTTGAATAAATAAATTTTATAGTTGCAAAGAAAATCGCATATTTATTAGACTATTTCATGCACCTCTATCAAATTTTAGAAGATTCTTATAACGCACGGATCTGCATTTCCAGAGTATAGAAGTTTGATTTCCTCTGCATCGATGTAATCTTCCTCTCTTAACTCGTTTGAATCAAAGTCTGTGTCCTGTAGTTTATTCAGATTTTGAACAATAAATTTCAATAGCATTTATTGCGTAATACAGAGATATTTTTACCCAAAATGAAATTCCTACCTCAGTTGCACTGTTTCCGAGTATTTCATTACTCCACCTATATGCATTTTCAATTGTTTCATCAAATTCTTTTTGAATGTTCATGTTTTTTAATCAGCTATTTCTATCATCTGTCAAAAACTATCGCTCACAAATAATATTCAAAACCTTCAACGCATAGAAAAATTTCTATACTGCCGAACACCTGATTTTGAATTCATTTTTCTGTTTTCACGTCTTCCCGATTCGATTCACGACTTCGAAGGAAGCGGCCAGCGCCTCTCCCTTCCCGGAAAAAGACCCGAATACACGGACTCGCTGGGCCATACCTGTATTAGAAGAGAGAGAACGGAGCGAAGCGTTTCAAGCCATTGGAAATGCCCTACGTTAAATTATCAATAACGGGCGAGAAATAAAGCCAATAAAATTTTTTCGTTTGCTCCATTTGAAAGATAATCTCAAAAACAATAGAAATCCACCATAATCTCGAAATCAAATTTTTGCCGCTTAGGTTAATTTCTTCGTGGTGCGTCACAAATAATAATACTAGATATCAATTACAATACCAGATTGCGTGACATAATCATCAAAATTCGAATTCAAAATTAAGAAAATAAAAGAAGTATAGAAAATAAAAAATCTATATATCGATGCGATTCTGAAATTTAAACAAAAAATGTGTTTTTTCGACAAGTGGGGATTAAAACCATTAACTAAACTCTACCCAAATTTTCTTCATATTTTTCTATGTCGAAAAGTACTTTGCCATTTTTCGCTAAACTCAAAATCAAAAAAGATGTTAGAGTTAGAAATTTCAAACAAGCAGATTTCTCAGATTTGAAACTGCAATTTTTTTTTTAATTTGAGCTCTGATTTTTTTGTATTTGTATGAATTCTGATCTACATTTATAGAGTCGATGCTTTCAAAACTTGTTTGGATTCATACCATTTTTGAATATTATAATTTTCTTGTTTAATTTACTGTCCCGTAACTATTTTCCAAATTTTTATTTTTTACGTGACCTTTGCCAACATTTGTGATAAGATCTTTATTAAAAAAAAAATTGTCTTAGAGCCAGGTTTATTGTTATTTTTGAGTTAGTAAAATTATGAAGGCTGAATTTAGTTGAACTTCGAAAACTACGTGAAACCATTTTCCATGTTCTCCAGATTTTAACAAGTCCGATTTTGATTATTCTTGCTTGTTTCATTATTCATAATTGATATTGTTATTCATTATTTTTCATTATTTGTATTTTTATGATTAGTAATAAAAGTTTTGTTATTATCACATGTAATTATAGTTAATTTTATCAGAATTTCGAAATGGGAGTGATTTTCATAGTGATTTTCAAGGAACATTAATTTACTATGAAAATACTTGTTCCGTTGATGCCTATTTCTTTACTTCTAATAAAGGATTGTCATTTTTCATCCGGAAACTCAAATAAAAAAATAACGAGTAAATATTGGTCAGTAATCCACTTAAAATTAGTATAATTACAACAAGTTCTTCGGCTTAAGTGACTCAAATCAAGAGTATTAAGCGTATCAACACTCACTTGGTTGTCGTTGCATTATTCGAGCTGTTTTCAATCTGTTATATTATATAGATGAGCAAAAAAGATTCTACGAGTTCACGGAAGCCCACATCGGCTTCACTTTTCAAGTACGCGACGTGGATCGGATTCTTAACGCTTAAAAAATCCAGATTGTTTATTTAACTCTTAAAGAATCTGGATCGGATCCGATGCGTGAAATCCACTCGTTTAAAAAATCCGGAGCGGTTAAACTCCCGGATCGGATCGTTTAACGAAGTGGATCAACATCCCTGCCGCATTGTTTGCATTATTAAGACGCTTCTTGTATCCGAAACAAATTTTTAGCTGTATCAACTCATACCTCAGCCGATTTATCAGAAACTCGAGAATTTTATTTTTATTCAACCGTCGAACTCTTATGTTGCGCTCTCCACACCAAAAACTACCTTTATGATAATCAACGAGAGGGATATTTGTAAAGAATTCCTTTACTGTCATTTTGTTTGCAAATTGGAACAACAAATAAGCACGGTTCTACCAACAAACCCGTGTGAAATAGACATGCTGTTGAAACACACAGGCAAAATTACGAGTTGTGACGTACGTTTGACAGTATTACATCGAGAAACCTGGTTTCAATTATCAGGAAAGAATGCATGGTTATATGTTTTAGTTCAAACTACACCTGCAACGATCTTGTGTACATCGCATGAATTGTTGGATGCGATTTTGAGCGGAGTTGGGATTTTAGAGCTTAACCGGAATTGTCAATTATATACCGCGGAAACTATTCTAACTACCAAAGGGTCGTATACCTCGGACCTTCAAATAAAAGTGCTAAATTTCAACATATCAATTGACTGTTAAGACTTTTTTGAAAACTATTGATTTACTGATTTTCGGAAATTACAAGAAATTTCCAAGACATCTCTCAATCTTGATAAACTAAAATTAGCTAGCTATAAATTGGTTCAATTGGAACAACAGATTGATAAGAAACTAAAAAAACACCGTCGTGATAAAGAGATTTCTTTCTCGAAAACATCTTCTGTCGTTTCCGCGGCTGTCACGTTCATAAGTATTTTTGTAAGCTACATCCTGTGGAGAAAACTTAACCCAACTAGCGAGAATCATCAAAATTGTAACATGCTGTAACGACGCCTGACACCAAGAATTTTACGCCGCAATATCCCAGATCTAAACGACTCCAAATAATCGGGAGATTCAAGCGAAAATCCCGAATCAATGAATCGTGCAGCACCCAGATCTATCGAGATGCAAATTATCAACCCCGAAAACGCGCCTTTATATCCTGCATTGCATAGACAGAATTCTGGAAGTAGACTTCGCGAGAGAATGTAAATACGACTAAAAATACGTATTCTTAGTATTAAGCCGACTATGTATGTAAAGGTGATGGGACGCCTAGGAAAGGCCATTTCTTTTTATTATAATAAAACTCGAAAAGGCTTTGCAAGATGTTTCTGAAACAAAAGCTTTACTTAAATTTTTAAAAAGGGGGGAGTGTGTAATGAACCCAGTTACCTTACGTCCACGTCGTTTAACAAACTCATGCATAAAGCGTTGGGGATTACCTACTCATTATTTCTGTATATAATTTGAATAGAAGCGTTCGGATATCTAAACAGAATATTGAAGTCTTTTGTGTTCCGGGGATTCCCACTGGGGAAAAACGTCGCATGACGAAGTGTTTTCTTATCAAAGTTGTTTTAAATCGTTGTACGTGACCGAGCGCGCTCTCTACGGGTATAAATACCCGTACCGAATAGCTCAAGGGGCTGTCTAAAAAAAGACCTCTCGTACCAACTAATTCGGAAAATTTTCTTGAAACGTAAATTGTCGTTATGATAAAATCTGAAATCGTGTACACATATAAACGAAAGAAAAAGTATCCGGACAACTTGTGTTCATCAGTTTTATTTTTCCCGGGGATTGAAACAATACACGAATTTCAACCAGGAACAATTCGACGTGGAAATTTCCTACATTACATAGTATAGAAGCTGTATTTTGCAAACAATTATATGTTTCGAGAATTTTATGTACGACGTTATTTTCTTTTCTAAATATAAGAAACATAGACAGTGAACTGTATAGAGTTTTATAGTCACAATCAATTAAAAAGAATAATTACAAAATAGAAGGTCAGTTTACAGTGAAGTCCTGTTTATCCATACTCATACATCTGCTCGTTTTTCCACTCGCTTTTATACTTAATTATTCATTCCTCCTAGCTTCTTACACTCACTACTCTTTCTTTGCAAGTCATGAGAGAGCTTATCCTACCTCGAAAGTGAACACCAATAAGTAATAATCATAATGTCCATTTACAATAAAACTATATATTATCCTTGAATTTACTTAAATAGAATTGCTGTGTAAAACATCTACTCCTCTGATCTATATTACGTTTCTTTTTTTATTTAACGATCGGGATTTCCACGATTTGTCATAATAAGTTAGAAACGAAGAATCATTTACTTTTTCATGTAACGATCGGGAGTTCCAAGATTTGTCATAATACTTTAGATTGGGATTTCCACGATATGTCATAATAGGTTAGAAACGAAGAGTCATTTACTTTTTCATTGAACGATCGGGATTCCAAGATTTGTCATAATAAGTTAAAACCGAAGAATAATTTACTTTTTCATTTAACGATCGGGATTTCCAAGACTTATCATAATTACTCCGCAAATGTGACTTGTCATCGGCTCCACTTGTATCCAACTAATATAAATACAGCGAACGCCTAGAGCAAAGAGAGTCAGGCAATCGAGTCAGTCGAATCAAGTTGAATTGTTCGAGTGGCAGTTGGTGTATAGTTTAAGGTGTTTTTCCGTAGACGTGATAAAATACGTCAGTCATTGTAAATTCTGAAGTGTTGAATAAAAAGGGAATAGAACCGTTGAAGTTGGAGTTTCTCATTTCACTCATACCTGTACTCCATGCTACACAAGGTGGCGAAGATAAACGGGAATTTTCTGTACTTATGGACTAGTTTATTTAAGTAAAAGTAATGTTAACCTATTAATCATAAGTTAGCATTACAACCTGTTGTTCAACAAAATCACGAGAGCAAAAAAGTGACACGTAATACATTTCACTTTCCGAATATACGGAAGTACTTAAATAACTTTCATTGCTTAAAATACTATTGGTTTTGAAAGTGTTTTGTCATAGCATACAAATCTGCTAACATAATGCTTACAACTAATTTCTATCATTTTACTTAGAAAAACTATTTAGTGCGCTACATTCAGAGAAATATTAAACTCCTCGATCGTGGATAGCATTATGAGTTTGAATTACATCTTTTTGCTGCACTTAATGCTCGAAGGCAAGCCTCGAATTCTCTCGCTTAAGGTGGCTCGCAACCTACTGTAGTGCGAGAGAAAGAAAGACGAAAATAAAAGGTCTTGCGAGTCGTCTTAAGAATTCAGAATATAAACTCATTGCAATGCGAGAAGATATAACGTGATAGCTTCAAAAGCATGCGTATTTTTGTGGGAACGCTCTTTTTTCTCTGAGCGTAGAAGAACACATTGGATTCGTCAAACTAAGTCGGCAAGAAAGCTTACACAATGCTTACTTCTGAGGGTTTTCTAAAAGCTCTCAAAAGGCTTTTTGCCAATTGGGGGATCTGTCAATGGGTCAATGTTGTATAGTCAATGTAGATCAATAGTCAATGTAGATCACAATTTTACTTTGGTACGATTCATCTAATAATTATCTAGAATTATAATTGTATGATCTAAACGATATCAAGCAGTATCTCATATTTTAAAACAATAGGGGAGACTGGGGCAAAATGCGCAGTTTTTGATAATATTTAATTTTTGAGACAGAAGGGCTGAGAGGATTTGCAAATGGCACTATATTGTAGCCCACATATGTGGCTACAATTTAGCCTCAGGCAACTTTAGTTCTAGTTGAACCTTATGCCTCACATATTTATTATGTAAAATGCGCAAACTGTGGGGCAAAATGCGCAATTGCAGAAAAATGGGATTTTGACGGGGTTGATTGCTGAAAAATTGAAAACGCAAAATAAATCATTCGATAAACAATTCCAATTAAAAATTTTTGGTCAAAACGAAATTTGATTCCAAAAATTTTTATTTGTTAAAAACAAAAATTTTGTAAGTAGCGATCGCAGAGATTCTCTCGCGGACAGCCTTGCACGCTTCAAATAATTTTCGACCATCAATACGCTCTGTTTTGCGAACATGAACGCGAACCATGATGAAAAAAATGTTGAAAAAATTAAAAAAAAAGTACAAATTTAGAGAAAGTAGGGGAATGCAGGGAATATCGAACCATGGGGATGTCGAACCATTGATATATTTGTCATTATCTAACATGCTAACTACACGAAATTTCTGTCATGGTATTATTTCAGCTTCATCTCATTTTTCCATTAGCAGTCGAACAGATGAAACGTATTTTGTGTTTCTGCGATTATCGAGTAATTTTCCAGTAGATAGGCAAAGCGGGTTCGGGCCCTCCCCACTCCTCCACCTCCCGCGCGACCTCCCGCTCGCCGCTCACTCCCCCCACCACAGCCAGAGTTCGGGCCCTCCCCCGCTCCTCCACCTCCCACGCGACCTCCCGCGCGCCGCTCACTCCCCCCACCCCTGCCACCTGATTGATCTGCCCTTCCCCCGCCCCCCTCCACCCCCTCCCCATGCTTCTGCAGTTTTTCGCGGTTTTTATGATTTTTCGCGGTTTTTTCGATTTTTCAAGAATTTTTCGAATCTTCGTGGTTTTTTTTCGGTTTTTCGCGGTTTTTTAATTTTTATGTTCTTCTTAATCGAAAAATTTTTTTAAGTTGAGAGAAATTTTACAATAAATACATTGTTCGCGAATTTTTTCGGTTTTTCACATGTTTTTCACGAGTTTTCGCGAATTTTCTCATGTTTTTCGCAAGTTTTCCTACAGTTTTTAGCGAGCATTATAGTGAATTTCTGTGAGTTGGTATGATTTTACCTACCACTAGAAAAAATATGATGGAATAATGCAATAATTATAAAACACACTGGCTTGATCTTTTTTATCTCTCTCTTCACAGCAGTTTAACAATGGTTGTTGTAATAGTAATCAGTTTAACAATATGTGTTGAAATAGTAATGAGGGATTTAGATGAGCAGTAAGAGACGCGTCTATTCGTGCTGACTTCGAAGAAAGTTAGAAGTGCGTTTTTGTGTCAAGCGAGGAATGTGGCACTGCCGACCTTCGGATGGGGACCAGTTACGCGCGCAGTACATACTCTCGTGTGCAGACTTCATGTCGCCCGGGCACTCTCTCTTTTCGGGAAACACCCATTGGTTCCTATTCACTTGATGTGTTAGATAATTTTATTTCCTAGCTTTTTAACGCTAGTACATGTTCGTGCTTTTTGAGGAGGATGAATTGGATTTTCTAGACAATGAATCGACACTCAGGATTTATTGAAATACGAACTTAGTTTTTTATATAAACCCAAATTCGGTTTTTTTTTCTATTACTGACACTTTATGAATTTTTTTACATTTTCTCATGGTTTTTATACTCTTACAATATTTATATAAAATTGTTTTGACTATTTGGAGAGGGCATTTTGCGTGCATTTGTACGTGCGTTTTTTGTTTGCTTTAACGTCTGCTAGGGATTGACGTACCTATCGTTTTTTAATTTTTTTTTTCTTTTTTTTCATAACACTTGCCACACGTTCTGTAATTAATTCGATAATAAAAATTTATTCAACTCCCGCAAGGAATATGTAATTTCGGATCCCTGCTGAGAGTTAGAGAAATGATGAATTACCTGACTGTTGACGTGATACCGTGGGAGAAGTACGTATTTCTCCCAAGCTGTGATCAGCTGATACAAAATGGTGGCCCTGCGTATCGATGTGGGTGATGTGGGTATAGCGGTATAGCTGAATCTTCCTTCGTCATATTCAATAAATCCAATATGGCCGCCGCGAAGAATTCGAAATCCACGTATATAACAAATGTGAATTTCATATTTCCCGCGGCGACCATATTGGATTTTCCCGCGGCGACCATATTGGATTTTTCGATTGTGACGGTGGAGCTATAATCGAGTTGATCGAATTCGTGCGATTGCGCGCCATAACCTCAAAGTAAAGGCGACATAAACGACGTAAATAACCGAACGTAAACAACCATAAACAAGTAAAAAAGTGAAAAACAACGCATCATGGGTTTTTAGGAAAGTGAGAGTAAATAACTACGCCTATATACTCTGCTAATGCCGTGCGAATTTCGGGAAAAACCGCACTTGCGGGAAATGAAAAAAAAAATACCAGGGCAATTGTTGCGTCTATTAGTCACGTAACCCGTAATTTGTCCTCCCCTCAATCACATATTCCTTGCGGTCTTTGAATAAAGTATTATGTGCGACTAGTTGGAGAAGGAGAAAATTCCACGCTCGTGGAATGTTCGCCTTCTCCAACTAGTCGCACAATATACTATAATATTTTTTAAAAAGACACAGAAATCATTTTTTCACAATTTTCGGCTCCGTCAGACGTTGGAGAAATTTATCATCTTTGAAATGATATTAAACTTATAGAAATCGTTTGGTCCATTTTTGAGCTTGATATACGCAAGTTTGGAAAATATCGTAAACTTTGACTGCTTAGATCTTAACAGGGAGGCTTACTTTCGACAAATGATTTACTATATATTTTTTAGTACATTTTTAAATGCAATGACATAAACTTTCATGTTTTTACGAGCAATACTTTTTTTTTATTCGCGACTAAAGTTGAGTTGTGGAAAACGCCGTCTATAGATATCGAATCGAAATTAGCTGTTTTTCATACATTGTCACGAAAAATGCTGTATTCTGGTTTTCGAAGCGGCTGAGTGTGATTCATTTGTTATGTTATGAAAATCATTGCAACATTGAGTTTTTTGAAATTGCGAATATGATTTTGCCATGACTTAGAAATCCATACCACGCAACTGACATTTCGACTTTACATGCTGAATACGACGCTTGTACTTCAAGTTTCTTTATGCCCTATACCTTCATTTTTTCGGCTCTATGAAACCTTTCAGGATATAATATAATCAGAATGATAAAATTATTTATTTTCTTGTATTTACATGCCATCTAACTGACCTGTTTTTTATACATCTACGTTTTCCTCACTTCACTGCTACGACAAACACTCAAGTGTCATGAACATCCAAACTTGTATATACAAAATATGTCGTTCTGATCATCTTTTTTCGTATCCTGTCTTTCACAACGTTGAATTTATCCCCCAGATGTTAATAATGACAGCAAAATGGGAAGCGTGCAAAATTGTTAAAAACTGATGGACAACATTTGATACGTAATTTATGTCTCAAAATCACGTTTTTTCATTTGAAATCTATATGTAAACGAGAGTTTTAACGAATCACAATAAAATTATACTATCTTCTCGTAGATATTTTTGAAATCAATTAATGATACTTCGACCGAGATTTGAAGAACGCATGCCACGCAACTGACATTTGGGATATATATCATAATCTTTTAAACGTTATATTTAAATACTAGACTGTTTACGCATGTGCTTTAAACACACAGAAACTAACAAAATAACATCAAACCTGTACAGTCACTTATTCATTTTTCTGTTAATAACACCAATGAACACAAATTGCCCTTATACCAACAAACAGTGCGCGGTAGACTTGGCAACAGTGCGTGGTAGACTTGACAGCAGTGCATGACTTGGAAAAAAGTGCGTGGTAGACTTACCAACACTGCGCATACGCAAGACGTAGTAAAACAACTGCGTTATCTCTCCATGGTCCGTGCATCATGACGTAGGCTCTAGAAATACGGCGGGAGCGTCAGTTTTCTGGAGAACGTTTAATCGTCGTAATTC
>JAPYZL010207462.1:0-15562 GCA_030522825.1 Platygaster orseoliae | reverse complement strand
CGTACTGAAAATCATGCCTGTGCTTGCCTCGAACTGAAAATTCTGCCTGTACGACAAAAGCCTACTTTGCGGCCTTGGTACACAATCTACTATTTCGTCGTCCTGAATAATTTGAAAAATGGCACTTAGCTGGTTTTGACCGGCAGCCCTTCAATTAATATTTGTTACGTTTCAATAATTATTTATTACTCTAACTGTAAAAGGTAATGGAAACAATTTTTTTTCATTTCGTTCACTTTTGATTATTTTAAACTTCAGGTTAATTAAAAATGATTAGTTTTGAAATTAAAAAAAAAAGATGATATAAGGTACAGGAGAGGATTTTCCAATGTAAGATACAAAAAAAAACAATTTTTTTTTTTAATTTTATTAAATTTTTTGTGCCTAAAATTCCAAATGTCTAAGAAATAAACAAAAATTGTAAAAAATTGATGTTTTAACTTTACCTGATAAATAAATAAGTTGATAGAAACGTTAATTAATATTTGTTACATTTCAATAATTATTTATTACTCTAACTAAAAGGTAATATAAATTTTTTTATTTCTTTCATTTTTGAGCATTTAAAACTTCAGGTTAATTAAAACTAATAAATTTCGAAATTATAAAAAAAAAATATATAAGGTACGAAAAAAAATTTTTCAATTGAAAATCCAAAAAAAAATTTTTTTGCCAAGTTATCTATTTTTTATATGCCTAAAATTCTAAATGTCTAATAATAAAACGAAAACGATGAAAAATTGATTTTTTAACTTAACCTGATAAATAAATAAATGGATATAAACGTTAAATAACATTTGTTAAATTTCACTGATTATTTATTGCTTTAACTGTGACAGGTAATGAAAAAAAATTTTCATTTCATTCATTTTTAAGCCTTTGGAACTTCAAGTCAATTAAAATTATTTAGTTGCAAAATTAATATAATAAAAAATAAAAAAATAAGGTACAAAAGAGGATTTTTTAATCAAAGATCCAATAAAAAACTACTTTTTTTCAATATATTTTTTCTTTATGCCTGAAATTCCAAATGTCTAAGAAACAAATGGATATAAACGTAAAATAGCATTTGTTATATTTCACTAATTATTTATTGCTTTAACTATAAAAGGTAATGCAATTTTTTTTGTTTCTTTCATTTTTAAGCGTTTGGAACTTCAAGTCGATCAAAATTAATTAGCTTCGAATTTTTTAAGTTTATAATACAAAATTTGAAAAATTAAAAAATAAAAAAAGTTTATAACAAAAAAGAAAATATAAGGCACCGAAGAAGATCTTTTAATTGAAGATCCAAAAAAAAACAATTTTTTGCCAATTTATTTATTCTTTATATGAATAAAATTTTAAATGTCTAATAAATTAACAAAAATGATGAAAAATTGATGTTTCAACTTTACCTGATAAATAAATAAATGGATAAAAACGTTAATTAATATTTCTCACATTTCAATAATTATTTATTACTCTAACTGTAAAAGGCAATGGAAATTTTTTTTATTTCTTTCATTTTTGAACATTTGTAACTTCAGGTCAATTAAAATTAATTAGTTTCGAATTTAAAAAACAGTAAAATAAAATATGAGGAGCAGAAAAAGATTTTTAATTTAGGATCCAATCAAAAAACCAATTGCGTTTTGCAATTTATTTCTTTTTTATTTTTATTATTATTTATTACGTTTTATTTATTTATTACGTTTTTTTTCTTATTTTTATTTATTTATTTATTTATTTATTTCTTATTTATTACGTTTTAATAATTATTTATAACTTTAACTGTGAAAAGTAACAGTAACAATTTTTGTTCATTTCATTCATTTTTAAGCATTTGGAACTTCAGGCTAATTAAAATGAATCAGATTCGAAATTGATAAAAAAAAATATAAGATACAGAAAAGAATTTTTAATTAAGAATACAAAGAAAAAGTTCGAATTTACATCAAAATTCAAATGCTGATCTAAGAAGTTTCAATATTTTGAATTTAGAATATTAATACAATTATTTTACTGCGAATTCATATTTTTGGGGTTCAAGCCCGTCCTAAAATTTGGATAAAATATTGATATGTTCATGTAAAAATAAAAAAAGTTGTAATGATAAATGACAAAATATGAATAATGTGTAAAAATATTGACAATAAATGATAAGACGTAAAAATTACTTAAATCTGGAGGACGTAAACAATGGTTTCATGTAAATTCTCAAAATTCAACCTAATTCAAAATTTCGAATTTATCTAACACAAAAATAACAAAAATCCAAGATTCAGAAGAATTTTTTCTTCGACAAAATTTTAATGGTAAATTTTTGAAAAAAATACCAAAGGTCTATAAAAATACTAGAAAAAAAGCTAAAAAATCTTATTAATACTGAAAATCAATAAAAGAATACAAGAAATATACAGCATAAAAAATCTACATTGATTCAATTTTCCAAGAAATAAAATAGATAAAATATAACAATCTCTATTTTTCTACTCTTCGCAGATATATTCTTCAATCTGACATTCCATCCAAAACTAATCTTTGCTTTTTGGATGATGTTCAAACCCTCAAATAATCCCATTTCATACACTCTTACATCCTACTTTCTATACCACTTTCTCTTCGATTTTCAATTTCATTAAATATTTGGTTTTTCATAATAACCAGGTCTTTTACATTTTATGTCTCTGAAGTTCCAAACGTTTAAAAATAAACGCAAAAATAGAAAAAATTGTTCTATCATACCTAGTAACAGAATTTATTCATAATTATTGATATTTAACAAACATCATTTTACGTTTCTCATTTTTAATTTTTATCATGGGTGGAAATTAAAATAAATTTTTTTTTGTTTTCGTTTATTTCATAAACGTTTGGAACTTAAAGTACATTACATTTTTCAAATGTGATTTGGGAGTTGATAGAAAAATTATTCATTATTTATCACACAATTTTAATATTCTAACTTTCAACCATATTTATTTTTTAGTTCTCTTCAAATATTATTGACAAATATGGATAAAATTATTATTTTTTTCTTCTACTTTTTTCTATCACTGTAAATATGTTCCTCAATTGTTATTCTTCTTTCTTTAATGAGCAAATAATTTTTTACACAATGAGTAATTGTGCAAATCGATGAAAATATTTATTAATTCATTAAACAGTTTTAAATGATTGATTATCATAAAAAAATTATACTTCGAGGAAATAATTTCTATTTATTTATTGCACGAAATTTTTTATATTATCAAATTGACTCTAAATGAGCGAAAAGTTTATGAAATCTTATATTCAAGAGAAAGAATGTAAACGTTGAAATTTATGGATATTATTTAGTTTTTTATTTATCGACTTATCCATTTCTTTTTCAAGTTAAACAATTTGGATAGAAAGAAGAAATTCATCGATTTTCGTTACATTTTATATTCATTTTTCGCCCATCCATCACTACAGTTGCTGATTTTTTTTCCTTCATCAAACTGATAAAAAAAAATGAATGGCTTATGATGCAAAAAATGGCATAAACAGGTGAACAATCTTATCACTGACACATTTAAAATATCAAAGATATGCAAATCATGAATAACTTGAAAATACTTGAGTCACATTACAAAGTAAAAAGCATGAAGGCAAAAATATACACTATGAAATATTTCCATTTCAACACATTACCTACTTTTTGCTTACCAGGAGTATAAATTATTTTGACTCATTCAATTGTGAAGAAAAAAAATCGAATTTGGCCACATATGTATCTATTATTTTTTTGTTTATTTGAAAAATAATTATTTTTAAGGATATGTGAATTTATAATTATGTATACGTAGATATACTGAGCATGCAAATGACGTCACTTTATTTCTTTGTTATACTATTTAAAACGATGTGTTTCTGTCAATTTTTTAGATATGGCAAAAATAAATACGTGCTTGATATTTTTTGATAAAGTAATGACATCTGCAATAAAAAAATTGATTCAATTTCCCAATTACGTTACAATAGAAGCAAGATCAAAGTTTTCACGTAATTTCAAAAATTAGAAATAATGATCAAATTGCATATATTACCATAATTATTTTTAATTTAATTATATTCAGTTTTTGATGGAATATTATATTTTATCTATATTATTTTTTGGAAAATTTAATCAATGTGGATTTTTCATGTTTTATAAATTTCTTGCATTCTTTTATTGATTTTTAGTACTAGTAAGACTTTTTAGCTTTTTTCTATTATTTTTATAGATCTTTGGTATTTTTTAAAATTTTCATTTTCTAATTTATCCTAGCCAAAAATTTACCATTAGAATTTTGTCAAAGAAAAAATTATTTTTAATCCAGAATTATTGTTATTTTTGTGTTAGAAAAATTCCAAATTTTGAATTATGTTAAATTTTGAGAATTTACATAAAACTATTGGTTTACGTCCTCCAGATTTATGTTAATACTTTTTTAGTTATTTTTACATTTTATCATTCATTATCAATATTTTTGTGCATTTTTCATACTTTTTCAGTTATCATTACTATTTTCCCTGGCAAGTTTGTGAAATGTGAATGCAACACGAAAGACACGTTTTTTTTTGGTTACGTATGAAACAGCTTTGAAACGTTGCTTGTTTTGAGCATAATTTGGCAAAACCAAAAAAAAAACGTCTTCAAGTGGTGGGATTTGAACCTCGGGGACCTTCTCAGTACAAGTCTGACGCTCTAATACCGTGGCTAACGCTGCTATTAGATGTAGAAAGTAAAAATCTAGTCCAGGTTCTTTCATTACTGATAAATGAAATATTTTAACAAACGATAAATTAGCTATTTTTAAGGTATGTTTGATAGTTTTATCTTGTGGAAAATCATTTAACTGAAAACAAATCTCATGTATTACCTGGAAAACTGGATTATCAAATCAAAAATCGATTTCGATCCAAAATTGAGGCATTGTGTGATATTTTTCAGGCACGATTAATGTAAAATAAATTACAATTGGATAATTTTTTTTGAAAACCGTGCATAATTTAAGGGCGATTACTCTGAACGAAATAAACGAGTGCAACGCTTAGGCGTTGCACTTGCGTTGCACAAAGTTAGGCAAAGTCACATTATTAAATCAGCAAGTCACAGATATAATGAAGCGTTACAATGTTAAATAATACGACTGTAGAAGTTATTTACTTATTCAGCGTAAAAATGATAAAAATGATATATAACTTGGTAAATCATATATAAAAACGGTAAGTCGGTATTTGTCTGTTAGTATTCACTAGAAGAAAAATGCTGTATACAGTTGATGGTAGAAAATAAAGTACTGAAACGTTGATGAAACGTTTCATTGGCGTTGTTCAAAGTCGTTTCAATAATGACCGTTTGAAACGTTTCATCATCGTTGCAACTGCGTTTAAAAACGCCACACAAACACGAAAGCAACGTTAATGCAATGGAAACGTGATTGAAACGCTGAAGCAACAGAAAAGACGCGTTTCACGAACTTGTCAGGGTTTTTTTATTTTCACATGAACATATCAATTTGATCCAAATTTTGGGACGGGTTTGAATCCCAAAAATATGAATTTGTGGTAAAAAAATTGTATCAATATTCCCAATTCAAAAAATTGAAACTTCTTAGATCAGCATTTGAATTTCTATGTTAAGTTTGAACTTTTTTTTTGCATTCTAAATTAAAAATCCTCTTCTGTATCTTATATTTTTTTATTATCAATTTTGAGACTTTTTCTTTTTAGTTAACCTGAAGTTCCAAATATTTAAAAATGAACGAAATGAAAAAAAAAATTGTTATAGTTACTTTTCACAGTTGAAGTAATAGGTAGTAATTATTAAAACGTAGCAAATTTTATTTAACATTATTATGCATTTATTTTTTTCTTAAGTAAAGTTAAAGCATCAATTTTTATTATTTTCGTTTATTTCACAGATATTTGGAATTTTAGGTATATAAACCTAAATAAATTGAAAAAAATCGTTTTTTTTTGTATCTTAAATTAAAAAATCCTCTTCTGTACCTTATACTTTCTTTTTTTTTTCGAAACTAAATAATTTTCATTTACCTCAAGTTCCTAATGCTTAAAATTAAAAAAAAAATTTCTATTTCGATTGCCTTTCAAAGTTAGAGTGATAAATAATTATTGAAATGTAACAAACATTATTTAACTTTCTATCCATTTATTTTTTCCTTGGGTAAAGTTAAAACATCAATTTTTCATTATTTTCGTTTATTTCTCAGACATTTGGAATTTTAAGCCTATAAAAAATTAATAAATTAAAAAAAATTGTTTTTTTATCCTTAATTAAAAATCTCTTTCTGCTCCTTATATTTTATTTTATTTTATTTTTTTTTGAAGTTCGAAACTAATTAATTTTAAGTGACCTCAAGTCCAAACGCTTAAGAATAAAAGAAATTAAAAAATTTTCATGTCCTCTCACAGTTAGAGTTATAAATAATTATGAAAATGTAACAAATATTATGTAACGTTTCTATCAATTTATTTATTTATTGGGTAAAGTTGAAACATCAATTTTTGATAACTTTTGTTCATTTCTGACACTTGAAATTGCAGGCACAAGAAAAATAAATAAAATTAAAAAAAATCTTTTTTTTTAAGAAAACAATAAATGTTTAATATTTATCTAGCGTTAGATAAAAATGAAACCATTGGTTACGTCCTCCAAATTTAAGTAAAAATTTTTTTAGTAATTTTTACTTTTAATCATTACAATTTTTTTTATTTTTACATGAACGCGTCAATTTTGTCTAAATTTTAGGACAGGTTTGAACCCCAAAAATATTAATTTGTAGTAAAAAAGTCATATTAACGTGTCCCAACCTTTTTTTTGTATTCTAAATTAAAAATTCTCTTCTGTCCCTTGCGAAAAAATCCTACTGCCAGTAGGATTTTTTCGCAAGGGGTATCCTGTATTTTTTCTTATCAATTTCGAAACTGATTCATCTTAATTAACCTGAAGTTCCAAACGTTCAAAAATGAACAATTATATCCAAATATCACAGTTATAGAAGTACACAGAAACTCGAAAAACTATTACAAATTTTCAAGGCTCAAAACTCATTTTCGAACCTTTTTACATGTTTCAGATTCACTTTGGGGGTTTTTACACCAACTCCTGTTGCAGTCATCCCCTAGCAGAAATTTCCGGCGAAGTCGACGAAAAGGAAGCTATAGGAGTTCGCCGAGCAGCTCAGCGTAGACTCGGCTACGAGTTAGGGATTCCCGAGTTGGAGGTCAAACCCGAAGAATTCACTTACATGACCAGGATCCATTATCGAGCACCAGGTGATCATTACTGGGGAGAACACGAAATCGACTACATCCTTTTCATGCAGAAAGATAAATATACTGTGAATCCAAATTCTGACGAAGTCAGCGAAATAACCTGGGTGGCTCGCAAAGACATTGACGAATTCGTCAAAACCTGTGGCTGCCCAATAACTCCGTGGTTCAGACTCATCCTCGACAGTAAATTACGTACGTGGTGGGACAACTTGAAGTCATTGCAAAAGTACCAAGACCACAAGACTATTCACCGTTATCTTTGAATAGATGGAACATCATAAATGTAAATACAGATGGGTGCATATTTTCGTAATTATTTTTTAAAAATTTTGGATGAGCAAGTATTTTGCACATTTTTGTTCATTGAAGTCAAAATTTGTCAAATAAAAATTGTTATATCTGAAGCATTGTTTAACTTATTAACCTAACCTTAAAAGAAAAAGCAGATGGCTTCATGGAGGTAGCCATTTTGATTTACAACTTCAGGTATTGAATAAGGTTGTGAATGTGGCTGCAAATCGTTTGAATATAGCTAGCTGAGTTTTTCAATAAATCCTTGCTGGTTTGACGGAGAAAACTTATTACACATCTCTTTAGCATTGACATACAAACAAATTGATGCTGCAATCATCAATCACGTAAAAAGATTGTCAATGGAATTCTGGAGAAGGGTAAAATAGAAAGCACCAAGTTTTTGTATTCCAAGAGTTTATCTCATAACAAGACACTATACAACAAATCGTGTTCTTCACGTACCCGTCGCGCACCTCAGAATTCAATCTATGTAAAATCCCACTTTACAATCGACGTAACAAAATTGTTTATAAAACGTATTACATCTGTACCGACCGACGAAAAATGTCGATAGGTATTTCAAAAGCTACCTAAGGCTAATCACACTTTTATTACATCAGTCGTAAGAATTGTGACAGCAATACGTACAAAGATTGAAGTGCAAATTTCACGGACTTGGTTTCGAAGCTTCGAAAATGATAAATTTAAGTAACATAAGTTGTATAAAAAGAAAAAAAAAGAATCAGTAAACTCTCATACAAAATGTACAATTTTGATCTCAACGAAAAATAAACTACATGTGCCATAATCGGTGTCCTTTCTCTGTCAACAAAAAATAATGCACTTACGTTGGGTGACTCGTTGGTAAGGAGAACGGCGACACAAAAATTATGCAATCATTGTTCGTTACGAGGTAATTTTCCTCTGGCCCTTAACGACGGTTGGTCGGTCCTTCATGACGCCCTTCTTTCGCCGCGACGTCTGAAACATCAATGCCCGAGACCCCACAACTTCAACTACGTTTCGAATTCTCAAACAGTTCGATGGCGAAAAATGCAAAACGATACGAAGAGACTTGTATCTCTTTGGGATATGGTTCAACCAAAAGTTGAATTTCAGTTTCTTTAGGGATGTTGATTTTTTTCAAGAAAATCGTTTTTGATATAATCTATTTTTTAACGATAACCGTGGATAATTGATGCCTATTCAAGAAATACATTTTTTAAAATAACTATTTTTCTTATCGATAGATAAAAAAAGGTAGTCCTGGCAAGTAAAAAAAATCGGAAACAATATTGAGATTTTCCAGCGATATATCGATACAATCGAAGATGAAGAAATCGTATCCAAAAAATCGATAGAAAAACAACATCCCTAAGTCTCTTAACTAAGGACAGGGTTGCCAGTATTGGCCGGAAAGACAAGGACAAGTTTACGTCTTGTTTGACGCTAGAAAGAGAAAATAAAGGGCCACCTGGCAACTCTGACTAAGGATCCATTCAACAATATGACAATACACCAAAGATGCAGAAAAAATATTTCCCGAAAATTTACTATTTCGGGTCATTTTTTTGTGTCGAAAATTGCCGTTTCCCAGGCAATAACGAATGGTGGTTTCACAAAAGCACTTTCGCAGAATTTTCTAGAAAGATACTATTACAGTTGAATTCCATGTAAAGTTCCTATTACATAATATTTTCTTGTAATTCGAAACGAAAACTGATGCGAAAACAATTGTGACAAGCTCAAGTGAACGAGTGCTAGAATCCAACATGGCGGACTTCCCGCCATCACTTAAAAAATTAACTGCACGTGTTGCGTCATTTTCCTGGGAAACGTCAATTTTCGACGCAGAAAATTAACCTTAAATGACCAATTTTCATAAAATATTTCGAGAAAAAATAGAATACATGTCAACTTTCGAAAGTTAACAAGTAATCTACTATTTTCGCCTACAAAATAATAATTAGAATTCCAAAAAATTAATCGAAATTCGTAATGTTGCATCAGAACAATAAAAATTACAAAATTGTAAGTAAAACACAGAAACAAAACAACGAAGTAAGAAAGTTGTAAAAATATCTAAGAAGTTCCAAAAAAATACTTTAAATAAAGAAAAATCCATAGAAAATTTTTATCAATTTTTATTACTGCAAGGTGATAGGCAAAAAATTTTTTGGAAAAAATACATTTCCTCTAAGATTTAAAAATTTCTAATCTCGATTACCTGATTATGAGAACACGATTTTCCATTTTTTTGAATTTTGAGATTATAAAGTTATACAACTTTTGAGTCAATAGTAAATTTTTTATGGTTGTATAGAATCTAGAATGTAATGGAATTTGATTTTTGTGTTTTTCAAGTCACTGGAGTTTAGATATTTTGATAAAATTATGGATTTCGATGCTTTAGAAATAAAAGTTCAAATGATTAAAATATTTTTATACATTTTTGAGAAAATTATAACACAGGTTTAAAGTGTTTTATAGATTTCCAGAATTTTCGTAATGTACTATATTTTCCAGGGCAGGAGAACTCTTGGATTTTGTGAGAACGAAAACCCAACTTAACCCGCGAGCTTCCGGGGAACAAAATCGCGGCGCTAGCTAGCATCGATTTGTTTTTGAATATGAGTCAACTGATATCAGTGGAATTGTTTCCGAAAAACAATTATGTGCATCATATAATTTATTTAAGCAAGATATATTTTCCATTGAAAATAAATCTTGCTGAAATTTTTTATACATTTCTAATCCAATATGTTTTCAAATGAAAATAGCTAAACCGAACATTTTGAGTTATTTAATATTCAAATTTTTTATAAACAGCGATTCTTGAGAGCTACAACATTTAGATTATCGAATACTGCTAGTGTTTTGCTAGCAGTATTATATCTAAATTTGCTATATATATATAAATCAAAAACTGCAAATTTCTTATAATTCAAACGTATGAAGTTCAAAGTTTATAAATTAAAATTCGTAATTCATAATTCAAAGTTTGAAAGTCGATTTCAGTACTAAGCACTTGGAATTATCACTTGTTTATAAATTTCGAGTTTTGATTTCTTTCACCCTAACATTTTACCTAAAATTTTCACCTAACACTATTTAAAAAACTCAGTGTGAGTATTCGAATGTAGAAAAATCATATTTTGTTTATAAATAAATACAATTTGCAGTTGGGATTAATTCTTACAAAGAAAAAGCGTTAAGTCTTTAAAAAATTTTTGAATTTGCCGCGCTGGCCGTTAGTACGAGGGAACGCTCTCGCCGCGCTTCGATCGCAAACAAGCGCCATCTTGGCTGAATTTCGTAGACTATTGCGCTTATGGGACTTCTCCTGCCCTGATATTTTCTAAATTTTTATAGCATTTTCTGATATTTTTAATAATTCTATGTATCAGTCTATAAATAGCTTGAATTTAATGATAAAAAATTGAAAATTTTAACGATGTTAAGTATGTAAATTGACTTTTCAGTACATAGTATTTTTTATGCAGATTCACAAAATTTTTTTGAATACAATTTGAAGAATTTCCTGGTATTACCATGAATTTCTATGTACAGATAAATTCTAATAATTATATGCTCTGAGATTCGAGGTTTATGGAATTTTGAAAATTATATCAACCTAGTTATAAGTATTAATAAAATTCGCAATGATTCTTTACTATTTTTATAAATATTGGGTATTTTTTTCGATTGCTACACAGAATTATAGAATTCAAATTTCGATTGGGTTTCAGTAATTTTATAGATTCATGTGAATATTGCATAGATTGCAATTTTTCATGTTTTAAAGATTATTTATATTTTTTTTAGCATTTATAAGACTTTGTCGCATTTTCTAGTATTTTTATAGAATTATAGAATTATTATAGATTTATATGTACGCTTTTTATAACTTGATGCTCTGGAATTCAAAGTTTTATACACTGTCGGTATTTGTTAAAATTTTTCAGAAAACAATTATTCCATAGATTTCTTTACCTTTTATTTTTTTTCCGAGTTTTTATAATTCGAAAATTTCTCTAGTATTTTTATAGATTTTTATGTAGATTTCTAGAATTCAAAACTCCAGGGCTCAGAATTTTTTTTTTTAGCACTCTCGTAGATTCAAATTTTTCTTTAGGATTCACTAGGTTAAAACAATATTTCAAATCATTATTTTCTACGTTACATTAGCTAAACATTCTTATTTAAAATCTTGCTTAGTAAAAAATGTTTTTGAAGACAGTGCTATTGTTATTTAGTTAGTTACTAATTTAGTAACTAACTACATCATCGTAATCGATAATACTCTCAAAAAAATAAAAAAATGAATAAAATCATTCAAATAAGAGTAATTTCATAATCAAGTATCAATCCCAAGTATTTCAATTCAACTTTTGGTCAAAATATCTCCGCAACGATAAAACATCAACTGCTGACCTTTTTCGCGATGTACGGCGATCGACGGGTCACAACTCTCTCAGATTTCGCCAATTTCGGGCGGTTGAATTCGTTAGGTTTTTTTACTCTGAAATGGAATGAAAAATTATTTCTTTCCTTACCTCTACCGCACATTTATTTCATAAATAGCCATGCATATAAATAATCTGAAAATTATTAATATAATTAAAAAATACACAAAAACAACAAAAACTGAAAAAAAAAACTTGTACTTTACCTGTAAATTCTAACAAGCCAATGTTCCGTCGTGTAAGCTTCATCGAGGTAGTTCAGTTCAAAGTTTTTATTACCAATTTCAGCGTTGCGCGTTCTATCATACCCCGAGGGAGTCCTGTAATCGACCTTGACTTCTCCGAAACGATAATAACTCAGTTTGTACATCAAACAATTCAACAATGTTGGAGCCCCTTCGGCGTCGACGCGAAACTCGCCACGCTCGGTAAAGTAATCACTCTCCCGGATGTCTTGGGGATGCTCGCCTTCGGCGATCCTGACCATCCACAGGAACTTGTTGATATCGTCGCCGGAGTAACCGATCATGCCACCGAAAATCACCAAAACGTAATCAACGTCCAGAGAAGTCATTATTTCATACGCCGCGCTCTCGTTCGAGCTCATAGCTTTTCCTACGAGCGCGATGTGCGAGTTGTTCCAAGTGTTGTTATCGACCAATGTTGTTCTGTAACAAAACATTGATGTAACATGACGTAACATGGTGTAACATGACAAAACAACGTAAAATTTCCTCACCTATTGGCCATGCCAGCGATTTGGTACCCGTAATCCCACCAACTCATGACCCTCGCTTCAGACGGCGTATTCTGAGACAACCAGTAATAAGCTTCTCTGAAGTCATCGAGAATGGCTCGACTACCGTCGTTGCTGTACGACGACAAAACAATGGAAGGACTCGAGTAAGCGTTGCTCGTGACCCAAGTGCAGTGGACGGTGAACATCATCAAAGCCATGAGCACAAACACCACCACGCCGTTCCTCAAATTCCCACCCAAACTATCGCCGTTGCCCTTGGGCTTTTCGTGCTTCATCCGCCTCAGCTTTCCAGCTTTGTCGTACAACGCTCTTCCAGGACTTCGTTCGTGATCTTCCTCGCTTTCCTCTTCGCTCCCCTCGCCAACTCGATCACCGTTTTCCTTGTCTTCTTCGCGAAGGTAGAGCTGGATCAAACTGCTGAAAGCCACGCCGGAAAGTATGCAAACTACAGGAGTCAAGGTCAGCATCAGTCGCACCATCACACCAGCAAAGTACACCGCACTCAGGGCGTACAAAATAACTGAAATCGGAAATAACGTTTCATATAGAAATAACAAGTTCATTTTTTAATTTGCAGCAGAATTCGATAAAATGTCAGCCAAACTGCAAATATTGCTTAGCAAATATAAATAATCACGAAAGATTTCAATGTCCTCATTTTGAGGTTATGTTGTTATTCTTAATTAATATCTTCTTTTTTGGACAGGAAAAATTCCTGGGAAATTGTATTAGATGAGTGAGACTTGTTTTTTGTTTACTGTTTACTCTTGTCAAGTTAGGTTGTTACGAGGTGGTTACGAGAGAGTTCACGATTGTGTATGTGTGAGTGAGTGTCAATTGACTTCATCAGTTTGCATGGGTTGATATAGGAAGATACTACTCCTGTTTCCAGTCTTCTTGCATTCCACATCTCAGTCATTCTCGTAGTTTTAAACCAGGTCAAAATTAAAACCATTGTCAAGACTTCAAGTCACAAATTCTTTACAAAGAGTAAGGTTGTATAAATAAAATAACAAAAGACATACTGTTTATTACATCCCATAAAGAACATAGTAAATTTGTTAAATTTACCAAAAACGCGTTCGTCGTTGACGTATTTGATGCAGTACCAAAGACCAACTGGAAAAGTGGAGACGAGGATGTGCAAATCGAAGAAAAAGCTGAACCAGGTTGTGGGTTGATGCTCTGACACGGAGGCGATGATGGGGATGTATACTTTCGCGTAGCCAGTGTCCCAGAGGGAGTAAAATCGACCGCTCCAAGGCGCGACTACTCCAAGATACGTCAGTGCGATCAAAACGAGTAAAAGCACGCCTGCTAACGCTGCTACTACGCCACCGAAGTACTTCATTTCCGATTTGGTCAGTATCGTTTTCAGGTACCTGTAATTCAATTCGACGGAAAAATTATTTAATTTGATTAATCAAACACAATATTTTTCAAGGGAAACATACCTCAAACTAGCAACGAGTATCAGCAAACCGAACACCCCGCCAGCAGCCATATGCTCCGACGTTCGAATCGGCTGGAACCCGACGAAAGGAATCTGCATGCTCAGCAACAGTCCAAGGATATAAAACGCTGTGTAACTCGTGAACAGCCGATTGCTGAATCGGTTCATAATGAGCAAAGCGAACACGTGAAGAGGTATCAAGTTAATGATGAAGACGTATCCTCCCCAAGCGGAGACCATGTAAAAGTACGACAAGGCAGCCATCGCGGCCCAGAAAATGGAGCCAGTTTTCACCGATTTCAGCCACAAGTAGTACGTGAACTGAAGCGCGAAAATGGCGATACCCTCGTTGTCGTAACTTCCAGCGACGGATCGTGAAATGTAACCTGGGACGATAGCGATGAAGCAAGCCGCGAACAAACCTGCCCCGGTATTCCATAATTCTTTCGTGAGTAAATAAGTGGAAATGGCTGTGAGGCCGCTGAAAATAGGGGCTAAGAAGACACAAATGTCTCGTATATGAACTGGGATGTTCAAAGAGTGAAGGACATAGTGTATGGATCCTGACGTGATCATCAAGCCAGGGAATACGGTGCCTCCGACGATGCGACCAAGAGGATACCAGGCCCGCTCGTCGAACCAGTTCAGAAAGTTGTAGAATCCATGTTGTACCATGTATGCGGTGGCACGGTAATTGAACCTGTGGAATAAAAACTCATTTAGGGACAGAAGAAAGTTTCAAGAGTTTTCGTAGACATTGTCAGATTTTTTGCTAGTTTATAATTAATGAATAAATTTTTTAAATAAATGTTATACAAAATTTATTATTTTATTTTTTTATAATAAAATTTATTAAATACAAACTATAAACTTTGCCTTAAATCATTCAATGAGAATAATTTGTTGCTGTCATATGATTGAAGTTTATAAAATAAAACGGAAATTTTTTTTTTTTTATTTTCATGTAAGATAAAAGTGAAAAAAATTGCTGGGATCACATGTTTGTTGAACATCAATAATTATTTATTACTAAAACTGTGAAAGAAGGTTAAAAAAAACTGCAAGTTTTTGTACCATATTTTCGCCTTTTTTCCATAATCTTATCAGATTTGTCTTACAAAAATAGAAAAAAAAGGAAGATAAGGCTTGTGCATTTATAAACATGAGAGTTAAACTTTACACAGTGCGTCCATTAAGTTTCGGGACACAAACCATATCTCAGCAAATAATAGCTCCATCCATGTGTTCTAATACGCATTTTAAAGCTTAAACCTGTTCCTATCCATGTGTAAAATTTCATTC
>JAPYZL010207437.1:0-14317 GCA_030522825.1 Platygaster orseoliae | reverse complement strand
AGAAAAAGTTTTAATTTAGCTCTCAGCAATGTTTCTAAGAAAACAAAATAAAAAAATAATAAGGTAAATGTCTAGAAAACGCTTTTTTGCCGAACGTAAGTTATGTTTCCTTTAGTATTTACTATAGTAAGCATAGCAAAGCTTTAGTAAATACTAATGCAAACCTAACCTTTATTTGAAAAATGTTGGTTTTGTAAAAATTTAACAGAAAACAATGATATATTAATGTTTGCATTTACTCAGACAATCAGAAAATACAACATTTTGTTATGTTTTGGTAAACACAGAAAAGGTGACTTCGCATTGAATTTCTCGAATAAAAAAATGAAAAACGATAAATATACATATATAAAATTGGTGTACCCTGATTGTAAATTATTGTGAACGCAGAACAATAAATTATTTATTCACTTTTTTTAATAACGCAGACACACAGTTGCACACAGTTTGATGCGTTTGATGGCAATTGCACGAACACTGACAATTCATTTCGCTAATCTTCCAGTGAATTAAAATCATTCTGGAAATTACAGTCAATTTCACTGCGCTCGCAGTGAGTTTCACTGAATTCACAGTGACTTAACTTTTCACTGGGCGAATAAGTGAAAATTTCTTTGATTCAGATTTAGAGAGTAAGGATGGTTTTTATGATGAATTTCTTTTCGTTTTATGATAAGGGAGAATTTTTCGAACGTAACGCAAATCATTTCTTGAAATTGAACAAACTCAAACAAATTTCGAAAAAATTTGTGTTATTTATTTTTTATTTTATAATTTCCTGGTTGAAATTTTTATAATAATGAATTTTTCTATGAATTTGAAATACAAAAATTAGCCTGACTACATAAAAACTCCAAAATGACATCATGACAAAATTTCAAAAACCAAGGAGAAAACATAGATAAAAAGTGTAAAAGTAAGTAGAGTAATGTCCAAAAATTTCACAATTTTAGGAAATATTGTTTATATAAAACATGTTTGAGATATGTTTGTGAATAACATATTTACAATTGTATAAGTAAGAAATAAAAAAAAACATGTCAAATGCAAAACTCTACAAAAATTTTTTCGATTGACGTAAATAAAATGAAAACAAGGGAAAATTCTTAGAAATTATTCTTCTTGAAAATTGTCGTAATTTTGAACAATTTACGAAATTTGTGGGAATTTTCTAACAATCCAAATTTCCATTAAAATTTTACAATAAAATAATATGTTTGTGTAAGGATCAGTTTTTGATTTCAAAAATCTTTATAATAATATGAAAATGAAATACTCAAAAATCCTACGCAAAAATCAATCAATTAATAAATTCTAGTTTAACCAAGCCATTAAAATTTTTAACAAATACCTAACATTTCTTATAGTTATATTATGGTGTAGATTATTTTTAAGATTTCAAAAATTTTGAACTGTATGTGTATGATGAAACATTTCTAATATTTAAAAATGGAGTATATTCCACGGTTTCTGTCATTTTTCGGAATTTAAAAGTTTTTCACGGTGTACAAAGTTTATTAACATATTATGAAAACAAATTATTCGAATTTTCCACAATTTACAATAATTTTGAAAAATTGTCCCAATGCTTTTTCATTTTTTTCATATTTTAACAATAATAATCGGAAAACATTCATTGAAACTCCTGCAACTTATACTAATTTTACGTAATTTGTCAAAATTCCAAGTTTTTAAAACTTAAAAAAAAAATACACTTTTTCAAAAAAATATGATAATGATCACAATATGAAAATTTATATTGTTGACTTATAAAATTATTGAATATTTAGAAAATTTTTAGTTGTTTAATTTTTTAAAAACTTTGTAATTTCAAACATAATAAAAACTATTTAAAGATTGAAGTTACACAAAAATAATGAATTTGAAAAAATAATGAATTCAGAAAAAAATTTAAACATGAAATTAGATGTAGATAAAAATCTTTGGTCATTACGGCTTGGAAATTGTAGTTTCCTACTTTCTACCAAAATTTCAATTTATTTACAAGCATTTTGCATTAAACATACAAATGTCTGACTATATATTGACACACTTCACTAAAAATTTCTTGAATCACATGAAATAACGTACAAACAAACAAAAAATGATTTCTCAAATGCCATTGAACAAACATCAAAACTGTCTGACCCCATATTGACGTGTTCCACTTAACACCACTCTACAATAGTCTTTGCATCACGAAACTTGAATTTCTCTGAAAGAGACTTATTTCTTTAGTGCCTCTTAGAGCGAGTAAAACGCACTCAAAGAATATCAGAAAACACCGAGCGCGAAAAGTCAATACATGTCTGATATAGCATTAACTTTTTCACTTAATTTGACTCGAGACGAGACCTGTGAGGTACAGGTACAGAGTTTACCGGTAAATTCACAGGTAATTTACCGTTCTACACCGTTCAATATGACAAGAACATTTTCGTTCACTTTGACCGTCAGTTACTAAGCTAATTAAAAGTTTATAATAAAGTGACAATGAAAGTTAATACACAAGATGGCTTGGAAAAATGTGCAAATCATGGAATTATTTTGTTTCGTCGAATGTATATGAAAAAGTGATGAAGACTTATAACTTTTAAAATTATGAATCATTTTTAATCGTACTTATCAAATTTTGCTGTTTTAGTTTATTCAATAAAGGAAAACGCCGAATTTCGTGAGTGGGAATCAGGCAGATCATAGCGTGCACGGAAAGGGCGGTAAGTGGTTGAGGCGGAGGGTGTGGGGGGGGGGAGGTTGTCCTTAAGGGTTTGCATTAAGAGGCTTCAACAAGCGTGAGGAACGTAAATGGCAGTTGAGGCTTACGACGACTGCTCGGATTAATTGTTTGAAATTCTCGCGATTGGCGTTTGTTTCTAATTCCATTAGATTATGGGCATTAGAAAGTAACACGTCCGATTTAGTTTCGGACGCGAGCGAAATGAAATACGTAATAGTGCTTTACCGATCGTGTCAGGGAAAGCTTGAAATATGTATTACGCGAGTTTGGGAAGCGATTTGCGGAAGGGGGCGGAGGGGGGAGGGGTTAAAGTGACGAGAATTCGACTATTGGAGATTAATGGAATTTTTATTGGGTGGATGATGTTTGATTGATGGCTGGAAATTGGAGCTGAATTGCCCGCAATTTTTTGATATGGGTTTTTCATCTTATGCATTCGAGATACGGAGAAAGAGTTCATGAATTGGAAAGTTGCATCTATTTTTTATTGCTGGTATCGTTAGTTTATTAAAAAATATCAAACAATTATTTCTTCTTTTTGTCATATATCAAACATTGACTTATTGTTGGTATATTTATGTATACGACATCAAAGATTCAAATATCTTTTAAAATAATCTTCTTTCAAAGAAACAAAAAAATACGTATTGATTTTTTTTAGATATGTAGGTTGCCCAATTTGATTTCACTTTTCTATGCAACTTTCCAATTTTGGTTGAAGAGAGTTATTTGTGGTTTATGAAAGAAAAGATGCTCTGTTAATGCATTTTCGTATGTTGAGCAATTTTTGAATGATATTAGGAATTATTTGGAGTTGATAATGTGAGGTTTTTGAGTACAAAATCTTTTTATTTGACAAATTATAGAATTTGATAGTTGTAGAAAGTTTTGGAATTGTGATGAACGAAAGTTTCATGAATTTCATTTAGTTTTAAGACAGAGGTTTGTAAATGTTGAATTTTGTTTTTTCGTTAATCTTATTCAGAGAAACTTTGAGGTTGTGTAAATATTAAAGAAACGTGTAAAAAATGATACTTATTTTTAGAAAATTTCAACCTTATTGACTTGCAAATCACAAATATTAATTGACACGATATTTAATACTGATATGAAAAATGTGCGATTTTCAACACCAAAAATTGTAAAGTTATGAACAAATCTAAGGCAAAATATAGTTTCTTTAAAAACTCTTCCAAATTCTCTAGGAACCTGGGTTCCAAAATTGAGATATTTTCATAGATTTTTGAGCGGAAAATAATTTCAAACTTTTGAGTATTTTAGACATTTGTGAAATTTTGCAAAGTATGCTAATAAAGGAATTTTATTATATTTTCTGGTATTGTTCGATGTTTCTAGTATTTCTATATATTGCTAAAATATCATATAATTAAAAACATAGTACAATTTAGAATTAATCACTATATAATAATGACAATATATGTCATAACTTATTATTTAATATATAATCGATATAATTAATAATACACATACTATAATTTGATGCTATAATATAGATAATTTCTAAGATTTCTATTAATTTATTTAATTTTTCAGAAAACATTGATTTCTCACATTTTTATTACTTTTAGTATTTCTTAAAATTCAAAGGTTTTATATTTTTTTCATTAATTCTTCTGTAAATTTCTCATATTTCATGCTCCAAAATTCAATTTTTTACAGTTTCTCACCATTTTCGTAGAATCTAGTTTTTTTTTTTACAATCACTGTGTTTACGCAATTTTACAAATTTTAATTTTTAACATTCATTGAGCCAAAAATTTATAATTAAAATCTCATTGTAGAACAATTTTTACATAAACTAGAATTGTTGTTATTTTTGAGTTAGCGAAATCAATAATTCTGAGGAAGGTTCAAATTTAAAAACTTACTTGGAATTATTCATCATGTTCTCTATGTTTCAGTAAGTACATTTTTTATGAATCTTTCTCGATTTCATTTTTCATATTTTCATGCACTTTTTTTAAATTTCTATTATTCATTTTATTATTATTATTTTTTTATTATTTTTTAAAAGAACTTTCAGGAATAGAGTCCATTTAATATTTTGTTACAAAATACGCAAATTTCGCAAAATTCCTGTATCTGAAATATCAGAATCCCAAATTTTGTAATTTTGAAATTTGAAATTTCTTATTAATTGTATAACTATTGTTATATTATGAAAGTATTGTTCTTTTCTCTTTTATTGTGTAGAAAATTCAAATAAAAAAAATACCAGAAAAAATTATTAACATTGAAGATTAGAAACGATTAATTTTCAATTAGTCGATAGTGTTTGGGTGAGTTTTTCATTTGAATATTATTTCAATATAAAAATAATTATTGAAATAAAACGATGTTACTGCAGTATTTTAAATTTTTCAATGTATTTCAAAATTTTATTGATAATCCTAAAGATTTTAACCGATTTTCAATTTCAAATCTTGTTAGCAAAGACGAATAAAGATAAAAAAAGGTCAAATCAATTCGGACTTCAACTTCATTTCACTTGTAGAACAAGAAAAAACGCTCATAACTACATATTTTGAAATCAAAATGAAGTTGAAAATACATTCAAAAAAGTTGAAATGAATACGAGCTTCCGACTCGGGATATTTTCCCGTTCGGACAATATCTTTCGTACCCGAACCGAACGGGTTCGAAGTGAAATTCTCAATGTTTTATCAGGATCGCGACAAGAGCCAAGTTAATATTCGTACGAAATTACGTATCCGGAAAATTCTGTAGACAAGTCGCGGTCGGAAAATCGCTCGGTACGACGCGGCATGTGCAATCCCGTCACGTAGCAATTACGGAGAGGACAAGGGAACCGAGACGCGATGTCGCGAATATATTCTTCAAATCCGCCGCGTATGCGAGGAGAAATTTTCGCGCCGGGAAACTCATTTTCGCGCCCGAGAAAATCGATATTATTCAAATTAGCAGAGCAACGTTGAGCCGCGAAACTGTGTCGGTTTTATGACGTGGGAATTCCGGAATCCGTAAAGCCTCAGTTTTTGGAAGTCGCGTTTTCCGGATCGGGGAAAAACGTTTCGTATGGTTTTTCTGAGGGAGTAAATTTATCGACGTTTCCGGAGAAATTATTTAAAGTATTTTTTTTAATGAATAAAATAATTAAATAATTGATTTGATGATTATTCTTTGACTTTCATGATAATTTATTTTACTTTGTTTTCTTTATTAATTGATTTTCGGATAAATTATTTGGAATTACTTTACCTACTGATTTATTCGAATTATTTTATTTATTTGTTAATACCCATTAACACAATTTTTATTAAGGCGTGATTTTCATTTTATATATTTTGTGGAGTGATGATATTTTTAAGTGCTTGAAACTATGAACGTGAAATATTTTATTTCTGAGAATCGCAATTATGGTAAACATTTTGACGATAATATAGGCATTTAATTTTTCATACAATTTTAAGAATTTCGATACATCAATAAAACTTGGTCTTTTTGAGGTGAGATTCTATTAGATTTGGAATGAACGTTTTGGACGTCTGATTTTTTTAATTGTTAGCTTGTAGATTTAAAAATTTTCTATTTTTTTTTCAGGAAAAGTTTTTATTTTTTGAAGAAATAGTGACAAACATTACAACTATGTATTATTAAGCTCAATATTTACGATGTTGAAGTAAATTTATGTTTTTATTTATTATTTTTTTCGTGATTGTTATAAATCGAACACTCCTAAACTCTTATTAAACAATAATGAAATCATTTATGTATAAATAGAGAATTTTGTAATTAAGTTTGGAAGTATAGAACCAACATAGAATTTTGAATACTCTCAAATAAAATCTTGAATATTTACACATAGGGATTCTAAAAATTAAGATTGTTAAATAAGAATCCCAGATTTGCAAATTCTAGAGTAGATGATCACAGAATTATAAATTCTCAAGCAGAGAATTCCAGAACTTTGAATTTCAATGTCTATAATTCAAAAATGTTTCATTCTATACAAAATTTTTTTTTAATTATATACTCTGAAACGCAAATTGATAGAATTTTTAATGCTCTCGTATGTAATTGCACTCGAAATTTTTTAGTTAAAAATAGCAAAATGACAAAACCTAAATAAGACAATCACTTAATCCTGAATCCTCAGAGATTTTACAACTCCGATTCGAGGACATAAAATTATATCATTCGGAAATCTTCTATACAAAATTCTAGAACTCAGAATCATAAGACTAGAGTTTTATATTTACAATCTCTAGAATAGAAAATATTAGAATGGCAAATTCTGAAATAAAGGATTACAAAACTAGAAGCTCTAGAATATATTTATATTAATCCAAAAATGACTTATTTAATCGTATGAAATTTGAAAATTCTGAATATCAGAATACGAGTTATAAAACTTCACCTTTTTCTGTTTAATGTGTTTGAAATTTCATGGAATAAGTTTTAAGAATTTCAGTTTAAAGCATTAATTTAAATTTTAATACGGATGAAATTGACATTTAGTTTTAAGTTGAAATCCTTGATCATATAAATTTTCTTTAATAATACAACATGTAGTTTTTTTCACACGATTGAAAAATGTTATTTATAACTAAACAATTCGAATTCATTTCAATTTAAAATAAATCAGTTTACGCAAGTACATGAATAAAAACTGGGCCAATTATTAAGCAAAATTATTTTATTTTTGTATTATTGTTATATTATCCAAAGTTTTCCAATATAATCAGCCAAGTTTATATTCATGTACTCTTTGATTCGAATTCAAAATGACGAACTAAAATTCACTTGGATATATTAATGAACAGCAAATTTATTCCAAGATAGTTATTTAATTTCAGTTTTGCACATTAGATTTTGAAAATTTTATAATCCATAAAACTATATCTAATTTCAGACTATAAACGCTAAAATCGGCAATCATAGAATGATAAATTCTGGCATAGAGGATTACAGAAATTTAATTTGCAGAACCGTATGCAAGTAGAATTCAAATTTTCTCAATTACATAATATAAAACATTTTCGAATTCTAAAATTCAAAACAGTAAATCTCAGAACATGCAATTCCCGAACTTCAAATGTATAATTGAGAAAAAAACTCTGTCCTCGATTAATCAATTACCGAATTCTTAATTCTCGAATCAACAATCTCATAACTCAAATTTGAGTGAATATTATTTTTAGATTAATAATGATGATTTATCGTGTAACCCAGAGTTCGAAAAACAATCCACATTTTTATTTGCAACCTCCTTACCCTTCTCGAAGTCATTTTTAAACATTTTTTCCACATTCCAAATTCGTCACAGATTCTAAAGGAAATCCATAAAATCCATCGATCACAGTCAGCCCCCAAGTTTCACGCGTATGTGAAACAATTAAGTGATAAGTGAATGCCAGGTTTTTCTGGGGACGAAGTCGCTAACGACTTTGGGCTTGCAGAGGAGGGTGAGGGTGGTGGAAAAAACTTGCCGGGAGAAGCGCAAAATAATGGATCATCGTTGCGTAAGATCTACGAGGAATGGGCGTCGGCGAGAAATCATAGGCAAAAAAAGGCGAATCGTTCATGAAAAATCAGTGCGAAATGCGAAGAATTTCGGGGACATGCACATCTCGTGTACGGTATTTAGGGAACCATGAATACCATAGATTTTGTTTTCAATCGCAGTAGTCGGCTTGGCCTTGTGCTCAAAGTATCGCAATAGCGAATTTCCCGTTATTTTAGAAGGGCGAAAAACAGGTGCCTTGGTCTCTGGGACTGAAAAAGCCAGTTTTCCGCCCTGGCGTGGAAAAAAAGTTTTTTTGCGTTGAGATGCGTGGTTTTTGGGGCCTTTCGGAAGGAATGACACGCTCTTGGATGAAAAAAATCGTTCTGTTTGATTTTTGAGTTGGTTAGGAACGATACAGATACCCTCCGTTATGTTTGAACTGCAGAAGACGGGATAGTCGGCCACGACGAGCGAGGCTCCGGGGATTGCCGCCCGCTATGACTCTGCCAACACAACACAACATTCCACTCACGAGTCTAATTCCTAAGCGCTGATGCATTTTTTAGACACTTAAGAGACAATGGAACTTTGCCTGTCACCAATCGCTTAAGTTTCATGTTTCCTCGCGGAGCAAAGGAAATTGTTTTGAAGCTCTCTTTTGGTTTAAAAGAAATTTTGCAGAGTGAGCTGGAGCAACGCTTTGTAGGCGAATCAAATAAATAGTAGTTTTGATTTTATAATTTTGAATAATGGGATTTATTGAATTTGAAATACTTGTCAACATATTTTGAGCTATTTAGAAATAAATGAATATTTACATGATCTGCAACTTTTATATAATTTATACTATTTTGTCTTTGAATAGAGGGAAATACCCGAAAATTTATTTATACGAAGAAAAAAAAATTATTAAAAATCATACGCAATTAGTGTATTTCAGTCAAGTTTGTAGGCATAGAATGAATATATTTTAAATTCGATTCAATCGTACTCGAAAATCAGTAAAATCAAATATATTTCCGGTCTTGAAATTCCAGCCATTTTTCTTTTTTTCGGGAATGAAAACCTCAGTATATTTTTACCAAATGATACTTGTGATAAAAAATTACTTATTGAAAAAGGATGAAGATGAAAATTTTGGAGTTCCGAATTTGGAGGACTTATCAGTTTTTATATGAATTTCGAATGTGCAACAAAATTGCTAAAGTTTAAATTTTAAACAAAATTTTAAAATAAAGAAAAGTGGTAATGAAATGTTTTTAAATGAATATGTTTTAAATTCAAACAAATCGAATTGGAAATAAAAAAATATCTATATTTTGGATCTTGAAATTCCAGCCAATTTTTTTCATTTTCGAAAATGAAAACCTCAGTATATTTTCAACAAATGATAATTGTGATAAAAAATTACTTATTGAAAATGGATGAATAAAAAAATTTGTTAGGCAGAGGGGGGTTTTGGGGGTGTAACCTCTGCCGAAATATAAGGAGAATAAATTGTCATTTCATGTAAAAATGAAAAAATAGGAATCATGGGCTTATAATTCAATTAAAATATGAAAAGTAACGGAATAATGCATTGGATAAATTTTGATGGTTTTTAAAAAAAAGAAAATCGGTGAAAATGATGAAATTTTCACTTACTGAAATCTAGAGGACGTGAAAAAAGATGTTCTGTTAGTTCTCAAATTTAAATTTATATCACTAACTGAAAAAAAAACAGCAATCATGGCTTCAGAAAAATTTTTTTTTGATATTAGGCTAGGATAACGTAGACAAAATAAATTGAGGAAGTATCTCAACCCAGTAAAAGAAAAAAAAATAACAAGAATATACATAAATGTTGAAAATTAAAAAAACTTGAACTCTGGAGCATCGAATTACAAAAATTCAGACTGGAAATTAAAAAATTACAAGAAATGTTCCGAATCATGAACAAACTCTGAAGAAATACTAAAAACGTTAGAATTCTATACGGAACTGTTTTTTACAAAATCTGAACAAACACGTACGATTCATAAAACTGAGATTTTATACTATCGAATTCTAAAAAAACGTATATTTATAAAAATCTGTAAAAATACCATGAAAAGCTCGAAAATTTTATAAACATTTCAAAAAATATGAAAATATCCAAAATCTAGAAAATACTCAAAATTTATGTAAGTACATATAATTTTCACAGACATCTTTGGAATAATGAAAATATATTGAAACTCGAATTCTAGAGAATCGAATAATTATTCCAGTCAAATAGAAAAAAAATTCTAGAAATTTGTTTAGCAACTTACATAAAATTAAAAATTTGGAATTGTTGTAAATTTCAATACTTCACTATCAAATTTCACAAAATAGTAAAGTGAATCATGAAATTCCAGAAAATCTATAAAAATACAAAAAAAAAAAGAAAAAAAATGTTATGGATAGCATAAAATTTGGAAATTTTATAAATTGATGATAAAATATATCTCTTTTGGGATTATATAATTTTGAATATTCGACGGTTTGGTCTTGGTAACGAAATTTTTTAATTTTACGAATTTTGGGATTTCAAAGTTACATGCATTTTGTAATCCAGGGTTAATTATTTTTAATATGCATTTTCAATATAATAGAATTCGATTTTAGTGATTTTGAAGTTATAAAGTGGTTGAAATTTTGTTCTTTTCCAATTCTTTTGAAATTTTTCATATTTCCTCAATATTTATACTACTGGAACGGTTTTTTGATATTGAGAATTTCCATATAGCTTCCTGAAATTTCATGCTTTATGAATCAATGTGTTCTAAAATTTTTTCATATTTTCATAAATTTTTCAGAAAGTAATATCGAGGCAGGTTTTATCAAAAAACCTCTCCCGAAAAATTTTTCTACATCACAAACATTTAAAAGTTTATACAAATTCAAATCTTCAAATATTTGTTTATTTTTTGTACTTCTGTTACTCATCAAATTGACGGTGATTTTTTCCATTTGTAAATTTTGCGAATTCGTATTATTATTCACTGTAATAATTTAATTAAATCAATAATGGACTAACTTATTCGTGAATGAAATTTTGTCGTTTATATATGTCGCAAATATTTCGATGGTTTTATTTAAAATAATAAATAAATATTCCCGGATTCTTCGTCAATATTTTAGGTAGCGATTGAAAATCCAAGAACAAAACTATGTATCTTTGGGAGCAATGTTAAAATTTTTTTATATATTATGAAATTTACGATTTCATGTTTATCTGAAATTTTGGATTTTACTCATACCTCTTTAGGAATTAACAATAAACGAGTATTATTACAAATGGAAAACAGTCTTTCACATTATAATCTTCTCCGCTACTATAAAAAAAAAACATTAAAAGTTTTTTAAGCTCTTACATTTTATTACTTTCAAGATGAATTTTTGTTGATGAACTATAACGAAAAATTTTTGTTATTAAAGTATTTTCAGTATAATTTCAAGAAAATCGAGCATGAAAATAATTTCAAAAATATGTATTTGACTTGAAAAATTCATATTTTTCAAACAACGAATTACGGCTGATATAGATTTATTTTTAAAGTTGTTTGAATATAAATAAATTGTTACAACAAAAATTAATAAATGAAAAATTAGCGCAACCTTCAAATTCTTAGGTTTAAAATTTGTTCAAATAAATTATTTTTTCAATTACAAAAATCTTTTTCAAGTAACAAAGTTTAGAATATTTTCTATGAAACCGAAACCTTACCTGAATATAAAAAAAAATTTCAGAAAGTGCTGATTTTGACTCCAATATTGCATTTCAAAGAAAAAAAAATTTTTAGCCAATATTCGAAAAATTAACTAAAATTCAAGCAAAAAGAACTTAATCTGAATCAGCTAGATGATTTAATATGAAAATCCATAAAAAAATAGAAAAATTCGATTTTTCTACTTTCATAAAATTGCACGGAAACTTCACAAATCATATATTCTCTAATTTTCAAAAGTTGAAATTTGGAACATCGATTTCACAACTTACATCATAAAAAAGAATGATACTATAAAAAAAGTGCGCGCTCTGAAACGTATTGTTCCGTTTTTACTGAGAAATTTTTTATGGACTCTCAGTCTTCCGGAATCGATCAAAACTGTTTATTCAACAATCAGCTATTCTGAACTCAAAACTGGCTTTACCAATTACAATGATATTTTACGACTCATACATATATGCCATGTATGGCTATATAACTCCAAAATTTAACGTTAACCTCAATGTTGTCTTTTTATTCCAGTTTCTCGTAAAATAAAAATGATATGAAAAAGTCGAATAAAAACCATGACCTGCTTCAAGTATTCAGCGTAAAAAAAATATTGGAAATCGATGTTAGACAACGCGATCGAGGGTATTTGCATATCACAAATGTTATGACAATAAATTTTCCTTTAATTATAACTTGAAATGTCTTCATTTTTTTTGAAAAAATGCGTTGATACTCCAGCACTCTTCTAAAAAAAGCCAATTCATTCGTCAAACTTCGTTTGGGACCTAACGACAATTTAGAAAAATCATCTGAAGACCAATTCGTTCTATAAAACCAAAATTCAGGGGCCGCCCAGGAAAATTTGTATGCTCTTGAATCGTTGGGTGACATGATTTTCGAATCATGAACACTACAAAGGACGATATTTCATGCTCTACGCTCGGGGAAATTAATTTTCATTAGCCAAATTACCTGCACCCGACAGCTATGTTTTGCGCATGCATAGAAAATTGATACAAAATGGGTCTATTATTCTTCTAATAGCTAAACATTCTCGCAAAAAAAGTTAATGGTTCTACACTCAAAGAAAAAGTTCGTTATCAGAGATTATATTTGACCATACAAATTTTCAATTTCTTTCGGAAATGAAGATGAATAAAAAAAAAGGTTTCTAGTACGAAAAAACAATTTTCATTTTTTTCTTTTTTTATTGTAACGTTTTCTCTGAGAGTATTGCAGGGATCAAAACGAAAGTTTAATTCTAGGGCTCAGGAGCTAGGAACTAAATTTTTTTTTCAAAGCAACGACGATTCAAGAGGGCCGCTAGCACGTGAACTCTTATATTAGAATTTTGCAAACAGTCATACTTGACAGCAATGGCGGATCTGGAATTTTTCAAAAAAGTCAAATGAGGGGAAAGAAAAGGATTTTTGGTGACATGTTTTTTCTTCGAATTTACTAAAAGATTGAATTTTCAATAATTTTTTATATTTTTTGAATATTATAAATTGAATCAGTTCTAATGCATCTATTGGAGCAGTTTTCTAATGAAGACAACACATTTTACATTATTTTCCGAAAATTTTGCGCAATTCGTTTAAATCGTTATTTTTGAATCTTACATTATACTATGGATTAAAAAAAATTACAAGTTGTTTGTAAAAATTTGTAATGCAAATCTGATTTTAATTTATTTTGCTTCAGTCTAAAAATTCAATTTCATAAAAAAAAAATCATTATGGACAAATTTCAAATAAATCTCAAAATGTGAAACGAATTAATCTTTCGATTTTACTCACAAAAATAAAGAAAGAGTGAAATTCAATTTTCCTTCGAATATATTTGCAATAACTTTATATATAAAATAATAATCAAATTGAAACTGATATTCTTAATAAAAGAATGAATTGATTTTTCGAAATTTATCAATGATTTTTAAAACTATAAATTGTCATAAATTAAGAAGTATTAATAATATTATAATAGTAAAATTATATAATAAAATTCAAACATCACCTTTATATTAAAATACTTCAAAATATCTAAGTAAAGTGAAATCGTCAGAAAATTTTCGTGAATTCGACACGATTCGAACTGTGAAAAACTGAAATTTTCCTGGATTATGTTATAAACTTCACACGGTATAATTTTCTGAATTATAAACGCTCGAAATGAAGTCATTGAAAAATCCCGCAAACTTTCAAAAGTTTTAAATATCACTTAAAATATCACAAATAATTAAAGTAAAGTTTTTCAGTTCAGAAATCGTTTTGACATACGAGGTTTGTTCAAAAAGTATCGCGAATTTCATGTTTTTTCAAGAATTATTTATTTATTCATGAATATCTATTTTGTCCCCTTCAAAGT
>JAPYZL010207396.1:0-16872 GCA_030522825.1 Platygaster orseoliae | reverse complement strand
ACAACACTAATATTAGTTTGCGTAGTGCTTTCGATTGTCGAAAACAGAGGGAGGTCGGATTTACCCACACGGTCGGATTTACCCCACCTTACCCTATTATTACGTTCAGTTCACATGTTAGGAAATATTAGATTGCAAAATAGAGAAGCGAAAATTTGGTAGTTTGCGATTTTGGAAAACAGAAATTATTTTTCAAATTTCATAATTTCTTTCATATTCTGTATGGGAAAAATTATAAATTATCTAATAACAAACATTGATTTATGAGGATCAAGTTAGATGAGAAAATTCCGAAATGAGTTTTGAGTTTCAGAACTCGAAAGTTCTCAAAACTCTGAATCAAAGTTTTGAATTTCAAAATGTTATTTAATATGGATAGCTCCACAAACCAAATATAAGCAAAGTATATTCTGGAGTCTTGGAAATCAAAATCTAAAAACTTAAGACTCCAAAGTTCACGTTTTAGATATCCAGAAGGAGTTTCATAAGTATGTGTTTCAATTTTGAAATTTTTGCAAATTTTGTAATTTAAAGTATTTATGTACATTATACTTTAATCCGAATTATTTAAATATATTCAATACTTCAAAAACAATAGTGTTATGTCATAACTTTACAAAATGAGAAAGTACAAATCATAATATCAGATAGAAAAATTCGTTCACTTGTAATTTAAAAAGACAGAAAATATGCTATTTATTTAAAAATAATATTATATAAATTATAAAAATATTATGAATATATATTTAAAAATATTTTAAAGTGATAATTTTTATTTCGGATAGCTTTAAATCTTGATATAGTCTCAGAAACATTCGACGATTCAAAATATTTTTCTGATTTACACAAATTCAGTTAGTTTAGTATTTGGATTTATCTATATCATTATTAAATGCATTAAAAATGTATATGAAATATATTTAAAATCCTTCAACTGGAATTTTTAACGCTAAAATCCAGGAAATTCTTCAAAAATTTCTTCTTTAACTCATATTTCGTACATGCATATATTCCATTCTTAAATATCAGTATTATTCTTTAAGTTCCCGAATCAAAAAATCATAAATTGTAATACAGTTGCAAAAATAGATGTTTTTACAATTATTACAATCGTCAATAAATTTTTAAGAATCCTGTATTCGAAAATATAATTTTTATTCTTAACAGCTTGAATCAATGAAATATAAAAAATAAAATAAAATATTGAAAAACCTAATTTCAAGTAGGTTTAAGATTTTTATATAATTTATTTAAAATTGTAAAATATCAAATGTAAAAGTCCAAAACTGAATAAATACATAATATTTTTTTAAATAACTTTTCATCAGTCATTCATTTTTAATAAATATTCATAACTTCATTATTCATAAACACGAATGTATTATTTTTCAAATAAATAAAAAAAGTATCATTGTTTAATAGAAAAATTTTGAAAAACTCAATTTCAAAAGAGTTTCCAATTGTTATATAAATATTATATATACAAACTTACAACATCAAATCTAAAAGTTCGGAACTCAATAAGCTCAGGATTTTTTAAAAATAACTTTTCATCAGTGATTCATTTTTAATAAATATTTAGAACTTTATTATGTATAAACACTAATGTATTATTTTTCACATAAATAAGAAAAATATCATTATTTAACAGAATTATCATTTATGAAAACTAATGTATTATTTTTCGCATAAATAAGAAAAATATCATTATTTAGCACAAGAACTTTGAAAAACTCAATTTCAAATAGGTTTTATTTTGTTACATAAATATTGTATATAAAATCTTACAATATTAAATTTTATAGTTCGGAATTCAAGTTCATGATTTTTTAAAAATAAATTATCATCAGTAATTCATTTTTAATAAATATCTAAAACTTTTATCATTCATATTCAATAAAGTATTATTTTTTACATAAATAAGAAAAATATCATAATTTGAGAGAAAAATTTTGAAAAATTGAATTTCAAGTAGGTTTCAAAATGTTATCTAATTATAACATATAAAATCTTACAACATCAAATCTGAAAGTTTGAATACGATAAGTTCACGATTTTTAAAAAATAATTTTTCATGAGTGATTCATTTTCAATAAATATTAAGAACTTTATCATTCACATACACTTATATATTATTCTTCACGTAAATAAGAAAAATATCATTTTTTAACAGAAAAACTTTGAAAAACCTAATTTCAAATGTGTTTTAAATTATTATATAAATAATGTATATAAAATCTTACAACATCTAATTTTAAAGTTCCAAAATCAATAAGTTCAGGATTTTTTAAAAATAATTTTTCATCAGTGATTCATTTTTAATAAATATCTAAAACTTTATCATTCATAAACAATAAAATATTATTTTTTACATAAATAAGAAAAATATCATTATTCGTCAGAAAAATTTTGAAAAATTGAATTTCAAGTGGGTTTCAAATTGTTATATAAATAAAACATATAAAATCTTACAACATTTTTTAATTAGTGATTCATTTTCAATAAATATTTAGAACTTTATCATTCATATATACTAATATATTATTCTTCACGTAAATAAGAAAAATATCATTATTCAACCGAAAAACTATGAAAAACTTAATTTTAAATGAGTTTTAAATTATTACATAAATATTATATATAAAATCTTATGACATCAAACTTTAAAGTTCCAAAATCAATAAGTTCAGCATTTTTTGAAAATAATTTTTCATCAATGATTCATTTTTAATAAATATTTAAAACTTTATCATGTATAAACACTAATTTATTATTTTTCACGTAAATAACAAAAATATAATTATTTAACAGAAAAAGCTTTAAAAATTCAATTTCAAATGAGTTTTAAATTGTTATATAAATACCGCATATAAAATCTTACAACGTCAAATTAAAAAGTTGATGATTTTTTGAAAATAATTCATCATCAGTGATTCATTTTTTAAAAATATCTAAAACTTTAGTTAGGTTTCAAATTGTTGTAAAAATATTACATATAAAATCTTACAACCTCGAATCTAATAGTTTGGAATTTTTTTAATTAGTGATTCATTTTCAATAAATATTTAGAACTTTATCATTCATATATACTAATATATTATTCTTCACGTAAATAAGAAAAATATCATTATTTAACAGAAAAACTTTAAAAAATTCAATTTCAAAATAAGTTTTGAATTGTTATATAAATATTATATATAAAATCTCATATAACCAAATTCAAAAGTTCAGGATTTTTTAAAAATAATTTTTCATGAATGATTCATTTTAAATAAATATTCTGATCTTTATTATTCATAAATACTTCTGTATTATTTTTCATGTAAATAATAACAGATCATTATAGCGAGGATATAAATATTTTTCAATATATTAAATATTTCTACTTGTACGGGCTCTTCGTCAATTGTGCATGAATAACGATTTTGTGGTTTAGCCCCCAGTTTCGAGTCCAGGTGATTGGTCTCCACGTAAGGATAACGAAATAATATTCGGTTGTCTTTACTATCTTTTTTTACTAGCGTTACAGATAGTGGATTTGTTTCCATTTCAAACAATTTCAAATATGTACAGAATTTCAAAGCTTTTTTTTTTAACCGGTCGTGAGTCGTGACAATAACACACAATAAACAATTAAACAACAATAAACATCATCTATAAACACTGAACACGAACAGCTGTGTTCAACAGCTGATTTTTTCTATGCTGAATTTTTCTATTTGCAATTACTTGTAAACTATGAACCCAACAAACATAACTTTTTTTCAACAATGATTAGGAAGCGAAAATTTAAAAAATGCAATGCAAAAAATTATTTTCTTGAAATTGGGAGAAAAACTTTACCGACCTTACCTACTTTACCTACACTTGTTGTTTTGAGGTTATGATTTCAACTGAAAATACGCCAAAATCAGTCAAAATATGTGTCAATATGTGTTTTGTTTACATTGTGTTGAATTATGATTTGGCTTGTTGATTTTGTGCAATTTTGTGTTAGATTCTGAATCAGATACGTCGAAACGGTCGAAACACAAGATCAAGAAAAATAGCCAAGTAATCAAGTGATTCAGGAGAAAAACCTAACGCTAATGAGATCCTGATTAAAGTATGCCATTGTTCAAGGATTGAGGATCGGTCAACAAAACGTTTTTGCACTGAAGATTTTTTGGTAATTTTTTAACTTGTTTGTATTTGCTGTCATGTATAGAAAAATAAGTTTTTCTAAAAAATAATTAGTTTATTTACTCGAAAAAATTATTTTAAATCGAAAAAGATCATTCTCTGAAATACATTTGCTCAAATTACAAAAAACATACGGTGAAAAAAGCGCGAAAAAATTGTTTGAACGATCTAAAATGATAAAAATATTAATGGATGTATTGTGATTAAATCAAAAATTTACCGTTTAACATTATATAAATAGATATACTGAGCATGCGAATGACGTCATAGTTAAAATGACCTAACTTTGTTTGACTTTAAAACGATGTGTTTTTGTCAATTTTTGAGATATGAAAAAAAACTCAATTTGATATTTTTTGATAAACTAATGATATCAGCATTAAAAAAATTGATATAAGTTTCCAATTATCAAATGTTACTTTTTTTTCTTTCATCCTAGGTTGATATAAAAAATAACATTATTTTTCCTCATTCCTTGAATGTTTGAAACTTCAAGCACAGAAAAAAAATATTTTTCCGAAGAACGCCTCTAGAAAATTTTATCAAACTACACCCCTAAAATAGATAAAATCATAGACGTAGGTTGAAAAAATTTTTGGGTTGAGTTTTTCGAAAAAAAATATACACATATATGTCGTTCAGGGTTTTATAATTGTTAATTCATGAAAATGTGGTTACGAGAGTATGATTTTCCAATTTTTTTCGACTCAAAAGTTATATATTTTTTTATGTTTATATCAAATGTAACGGAATTGAATTTTTGTGATTTTAAATTAGCTGAGTTGCGCTTTTTTTATACTTTTAGTGTTTTTTTACAACCTGATGGATTTTATGATTTTATTTTTGATTCTCATAAACCAAATTTTTCAACATTTTTGAGAAAATCATAGTACACAGATTTCAAGTATTTCACATGCTGTAGTGTTGAAATTTTCTTGTTTGCTATATTATTTATTATTTATAATTGTTAGCAATATTTAATATTTTTATTGCCTTGAAAATGTTTAATTATATTGTATAGTCAATTATTTATAAATATTATTTCATTTCAGAAAAAATTCTTCTCAAGTTATAATAATTATTATTTTAAGTTTGAAAAACCAAACACTCTGGACTTGTTTTGAATTATACTGATTTTTTCAATTAGTATTGTTATTTTTATGCATTTTTTTTAATCATTATCAATTTCATCTATTTTTCGTGATATAGTATTTTTAAGAAAATTTTCTTCTCATAATTTTTGAGTATGAAAAGATTTTACAGTATTTCTCGCATTTTAGTCTATATCTACGAAAATCAAAAGGATTTTTCAGTGTTTTTTCAGATTTCTGGTATTTTCGTAGATATTTATAAATCAGTTCTAAAAATGTTTTGCTCCAGAATGCAAATATTGATAAATTTTTGATAATAACATAGATTTTGAATGTCGCTGAAGTTCCAAACGTTTAAAAATGAACGAAAAAATAAAAAAATTTGTTATATCGTTCCTAGTAAATGAATCAATTCATAGTTATTGATATTTATTAAATATTATTCAACATTTTTCATTATTTCTAATTTTAATAATGAGTAAAAATAAAAAATCAATTTTTTTCATTTTCGTTTATTTCATAATTGAGGCACATTGAGGCACATGATTTTGAGGATAATTAGGTTTACGTTAATTTCAAGTATTTTTTATGTATCCCTGGAGCTTTCTACACTGAAAAGTCGGTATTGTCATGAGCACAATACGCTTTGACAATTCACTGTATTGTGACGAGAAGAATATGTTTTGTTACCCGAAGAATATGTATACTTACAGTAGCGAAATATTTCGTTACTGTCACGATCGTATCGTGGCAGTAGCAATCTAATATTGTGGATAGCACGATCCAGCTGGATTCTCATGACAAGCTTACAATATCGTTTATAGCACGATATGATCGTTATGATGACGATACACATTCTCAGTGTATTGTTTTCAGTATATATATAAGATTTTTTATCTTTTTCTAATATTTTTATATATTGCCATTTGTGCAGATTTTTCAGAAACGCAATTTTTCATAGAATTTTATAACCTTCAGTATTTTTCAGAAATTATATGACGAAAGATTCTCCTGTATTTTTATGAATTTCTGTCTTAATTTTTTACAATTTCATTTCCAAGTGTCAAAGTTTCTAGATTCTTATAGAATTTTCGTAGATTTACGGTCTTTTTTTAAAAATTGGCAATGCAATTTCTTATACCGAATTTCAATTTGGTTTCTTAAATTCTTATCATAATAATAAGTCACATTATCATAATATTAGTCATATACAGGTTGTACCAAAACCCCCGTACAAAAAAAAATCCAATATTCCTTTTTGAATTCCAAGTCCTTTGCCACTTTTTACAAAACTCAAAATCAAAAAAGTTATTCAAGTTTGAAATTCAAACAATAAACGCGCTTTTGCGAGGAGTAAAACAAAACTTGTACCAAAATTAACCTAAATTTTCCTCATATTCTTCTGAGTCAAAAAGTCCTTTGCCACTTTTCGCAAAATTCAAAATCAAAAAAGATATTCAAGTTAAAAATTTCAACCAATCAGATTTCTCAGATTTCAAACTCGAATATCTTTTTTCATTTTGAGTTTTGTGAAAAGTGGTAAAGGACTCTTTAACTCGAAAAAATATGAAGAAAATTTGGTTTGAGTTTGGTTCGTGGTTTTCATCCCCACTTGTCAAAAAAGTGCATTTATTGTTTGAACTTCAAACTTCACTGAGAATGTGTATCGTCATCATAACGATAATATCGTGCTATGAACGATATTATAAGCTTGTCATGAGAATCCAGCTGGACCGTGCTATCCACAATATTAGATTGCTACTACCACGATACGGTCGTCACAGTAACGATATATTTCGCTACTGTAAGTATACATATTCTTCGGGTAACAAAACATATTCTTCTCGTCACAATACACTGTATTGTCAAAGAGTATCGTGCTCATGACAATACCGACTTTTCAGTGTTGAATAACTTTTTTGATTTGAAATTGAAAAAGGAAAATTGAATTTCTTTTTGGTACGGGGATTTTGGTCCACCCTGTATATCTCGACATAATAAAATAAATAAATAATATCGTCTTGTGATTCAGTCGATGACAAAAATTCCACCCCCCACTCCTAAAAGAAATTCTGGCTACACCCTTAAATAAAAAGTATGAAAGTGTTTCCAACTTCAACTTAACAAGTCTCACAATCAACTATCTTATTCCAGAAGACTTAAAACATGAATCTCCCTCCGATCCAACAAGGCGGACCAATGGGTATGGGTCCGATGGCCCAACCGACGAATCCCCAAATGGTCCCAGTCCAGCAAGCGGCCCAACAAGGACAACCACACGTCTCTCAACAGTCCCAGGAAAAAATGGACAACGTTTCCAAAGCCAAGCAACTCATGGGGCCTCTTCGCGATTCCCTGGCAGTCGCCCTGAAAAGCGCGGCGGCAACTTTGCGCCAAAATGGCATGATCGACATTGGCACCACGAAAAACATCGAATTGCAAGACCACAAATTCAACAAAAACCTGGAAGACTTCTACTCGATTTGCGACCAAATAGAACTTAATTTGAAGACGGCCATCGAGTGCTCGTCACAGAACTCGAGCTCAGCTCGATATCTACCGCTTCATGTCCAGCCAACTAGAATGGACAGCATCAACTCCCAGGATACAATGGCTTATCCTCAGTACTTGACTACCGTTCGATCCCAAGTTCAGTACGTTCAAGATGTGCACAATTTGTTGCTCAACGCATACCGTAACGTCGCTACCAACGAATAGTGAATTATTTGGTAGAGATTTTTATCTTGGATTTCATGCGTTATTTTATAAGATGAATAAAAAGTTTGGTAAGAGAAAGTTATAGAATTTTTAATGAGTTTTTTTTTCTGGAGAGTATGTTTGGAAATTATTTGCATTGTTGAGTTTGCTTACACTGAAAATAACTGAATGTAGAAAAAATAAAGTTTCAAGACATAATTTTTGTAATAGCAACTCTAAGTGATTTTTTTTTTTTTTTTTTTTAATACTGTACGTGAAAATTAAAGTTGAAGATAATTTTGTTATTATTATAATTTATTTCATTAATTACTTTATGTAAGGTGAGTTTTTTCTCTTTTCATTAGCTTCATATAACATCATTTTAAAAAACTTAGAACCCAAATATAAAATCAATATTAAAGTTACAGAATTTTCAAAGTCAAGGTTTTGATTTTTAATCAGTGAAAAAATTTCAGATAATCGTAATTCTTTTTCAACGAGTTTCAATTATTCCTAAAACCTGAAAAATGTTGAATTCTGAAATTCGAAGAAAAATTATTGTAAGAATCATAGTGAAAAATAAATAATGGTAGGAACAAATTCATACTCAAAAACGACAACGATTTCGGAATTTTGTAACTTGAAATTTATGGAAGAAATAGTATTCCAGTACTTTGTTATCAAAATTCTAAAACTTGAAAATTTAGTTCATATTTTTAATTTTAAGTTCAGAATTCGTAGATTAAAAATATGATAAGCGATTCAAGAAATAAAAATTTTTTATTCTTTTAATTTTATTGTAAAATGAAGTAATGAAACTCTGAAAATATATTTTTCAGTTTTATTTGTCATTTTTCAAAAATTTTGTCTTCAAATTTATTCATTATTATATGATAGAAAAATCATAAAATTTAATTTCCACAAAACTATTCAATTTTAACTTTTATCCTAAAATAGAGTAACGGTATTTCAAAATTTTGTACACAAAACCCTGAAACTTGAATTCGTAGTTTCCATTTCAATTGTATATTGATTTTGTTTTTATTATTTTTCCATCGAAAATATGATACAAAATTAAAAAACTTAATTACTGAATACATTTTTAATTTTTATCCTCAAACGAAGAAACACGATTCCAAGACTTTATAAACAAAACCGCAAAACTTGAATTCTTATTTTCAATTTCAATTTTATATAATTCTTCATTTTATAATTTCTCTATACACAGAAAATGAAGAATCTTTAAAATTAAAAACCTTTTAATTTTCTTAATTTCTACCGTAAAATGTAGAAACTGTATACAAAATATTCCCAAATTTAAATTTTCAGATTCAAATGTATATTGGATTCGCGATCTGCAAAATAAATAACTAATCGCTTAGTATTTAAATTTGAACCACAAAAATCATGTACTAAAGTAGTTCAACATTTGATAAAACCTCGTCATTTGGCTGAAAATAGGAATTGCAAAAGACATCGTATATCATGTTACATTCATTTTAATATGATCCGAAAATCGTGAAATTTTATTTCCGCAAAACTATTTTTTAAAATTTTAACTTTGATTATAAAATAGAATAACGGTATTAAACTTATATTAAACTTTATAACTAAACCCTAAAACTTGAATTCTTAGTTGCAATTTCCATTTTCTATTGATTTTGATTCTATTATATTTCTAGCAGCGAAAATACGATAAAAAATTACACGTACAAAAATGGTTCGGTTACAGCAACCATTAATTTAGTAAAATATGTACCCACCAAAGTTTTGGGTACTACAACCAAAACTTTTGTTATGACAACTAATGCTCAATTTTTATGAATAATACGTAGGTTGTTATAATCAATTATTTGGTTATTATACCTACAGTTTTGGCTGCACTACACAAAACTTTTGTGTGCTCATTTTTTACTAAATGAATGTTTGCTGTGACCAAAAATTTCTCTCCATGTAAAAACCCAAATAACTGAATACAGTTTTAATTTTTATCCAAACACAAGGAAACCGTGTTCAAAGACTTTATAAACAAAACTTCAAAACTTGAACTCTTTTTTTCGAATTAAATAATTATATAATTTTTCATTTTATAATTTCTCTATCTACAAAAAATGAAGAATTTTAATTTCTGAAAAATCTTTTAATTTTCATAATTTCTATTTCTACCGTAAAATGTAGGAACTGTATTTCAAAACTTCCAAATTTAAATTTTCAGATTTAAATTTATTTAGAAATCGCGATCTTCCAATTAAATAATTAATCCCTTAGTATTTAAATTTGAACGACAAACACCATGTAATTAAGAACTTCGAAGATACTCCAAGACTTTTTAAACAAAACACCAAAACTTAAACTCTTATTTTCAATTGAGATTCTATATAATTTATCATTTTATAATTTCTCCATCTATAGAAAATGAAGAATTTTAATTACTGAAAAACCTATGAATTTTCTTAATTTCCACCATAAAATGTGGAAACTGTATTCCAAAACTCGCAAATTTAAATTTTCCGACTCAAATTTATATTGAATTCGTGATCTGCAAAATAAATAATGAATTGCTTTATATTTAAATTCAAACGACAAAAATCATGTTATTAAGTAATTCAACATTTGATAAAATCTCGTCATTTAGCTGAAAACGGGAGTTACAAAAGATATTGTATATCATGTTACATTCATCATATAATATAATAAAAAAAACATAAAATTTAATTTCCGCAAAACTATTTTTTTAAATTTTAACTTTGATTATAAAATAGAATAACGGTATTCCAAAACCTTATAACTAAACCCTAAAACTTGAATTCTTAGCTTCAATTTCAATTTTATATTGATTTTGATTTTATTATATATCCAGCATCGAAAATACGATAAAAAATTACACGGAGACAAATATTTTAGTCACAGCAACCATTAATTCAGTAAAGTATGGACCCACCGAAGTTTTGGGTACTACAACCAAAACTTTGGTTATGACAACCAAAACTTGTGTTATAGCAACTTATATATACTTACGTTACAATTATCAATTATTTAATTATCATACCTAAAGTTTTGGTTGTACTACCCAAAACTTTGGTATGCATATATTTTTCTGAATGAATGGTTGCTGTAACCAAAAATTTATCTCTGTAAAAACCCAAATATAGCTGAATACATTTTTTATTTTTATCCTTAAACGAAGAAACAGTATTCCAAGACTTTATAAACAAAACTCCAAAACTTAAATTCTTTTTTTCAATTTAAATTTTAAATGGTTTTTCATTTTACCATTTCTCTATGTATAGAAAATGAAGAATCTTCATTTCTGAAAAACCTTTTAATTTACTTAATTTCTATTTCTACCGCAAAATGTAGAAACTGAATTCCGAAATTCCCAAATGTGAATTTTCAGTTTCATATTTATATTGGATTCGCGATCTTCCAAATAAATAATTAATCGCCTAATATTTAAATTTGAACGACAAAAATCATGTAATTAAGTAATTCTAAGGTATTCCAAGACTTTGTAAACAAAACCCCAAAACTTGAATTCTTATTTTCGATTTCGATTGATATAATTTTTCATTTTATGATTTCTCTATCTACAGAAAATGGAGAACTTTAGTTACTGAAAAACCTTTTAATTTTCTTAATTTCCACCGTAAAATGAAACTAAAATAATAGAAATAGTAATAAATAATAAAAATTTGGAAACAGTATTCCCGAACTCGCAAATTTAAATCTTCCGATTCAAATTTATATTGAATTCGCGATCTGAAAAATAAATAATAAATCGCTCAGTATTTAACTTTGAACGACAAAAATCATGTAATTAAGTAATTCAACATTTGATAAAATCTCGTTATTTGGCTGAAAATGGGAGTTGCAAAAGATGTCGTATATCATGTTACATTGATGAAAAAGCGGCCCCCGCTCGGTGCTTTTCCACATATCAAAACAGATCCACGATATCAAAAAGCCGCGTGTCCGGAATGGAACGAGCGTGTGTGCGAGAGGCGTGCAGAGGAAGCGGATTGGATCGAAAAAGGACCACCTTGTTGACCATATATGGTCGGGTTCAGCATAAGGCAAGAGTAAGCAACACAACGCTCGCGTCTTTCCACGGGGAATTCCCGGCCCAGGAAGCGTGTTTTCCAAATCCGCTTTCGCAGTCATTCTCGAAAAAGCCCGCTCCCTCTAATTCCCGAAAACCGCTCTTAAACTCCATCCCGAAAAGCGGCATTTCACCGCATTTTCCGAAAGCGCGTGCGACAGAATCGCCAATCGGCAGGGTGGGGTGGGGTGAACCGCAACTCAGGAACGTACGCGAAACAAATCGCCCAGGTGTTTTGCGAAAAAATTTAGAAGACGTAGAGAGAAAAATGGTGCGGCGATATTTTTGTGGAAGTTTTTGAATAGTATCGTACTGGATTTTCCGAAGAAGTTTTTTCAGTGGTTTGATGTAATATTCAGTTTTGGAACTTGCGAAGAAAAATTTTTTAAGTTTTCTCAAAATTTGATAGTTTTCCTATAGTTTTTGGAGTTTTCTTGGGGTTTTCAGAATTCATTATAAAATATGAAAACTTTGAAGACACAGAAAACTATAATTTTTGGAGTTTTCTTTATAATAAAGGAGTATTCATGTATTCATTGTTTTTTAAAATATTAAAATATAATTTTAAAGTGTACTAAATTTTTGAAAAAAAAAAGGAAAATTCTTATAAGAATCAGAAATTTCTTATAAAGCGACCTTATGAAAACCAGTGACACTTCTATAGAAAATTTCATATTTTTTATGAGAAAATATTTGAGCCCCGTAAATTTCTTGTAAACCGTGGAACTTTTCTGAAAAAATGTTCCAATTAAAAAAAAAAATCATGAATTTTTTTCAAAAGTAGAATTTTTGAATAAAATCACTTTGTATTAAAAATCGATTTTTATTCGAAATTCTCGTGCACCACGTTTGACGCGAATCATATTTAAGAAATAATAACAATTAAAACGAAAAAAAAAGGAAACTTTGAAAATGTAGATTTCAATTGAAGTTAAAAATAAACACAAATAATTTGAAGTTAGAAAACAAATTTGTATAAATAAAACGATAGATACAGAAATTCCTTATGAAAAAATTGTTGCATAAAAGTTTCTATATGATATACAAACTTATAAGAAGTTTTCTTATAAGGATCAAAGTGATCCAGTAACAATTATTTACTTCTACACAACTAACATGAATATGCGTGAAACCGAAAATTTTGATTCTTTTTTTTTAACTTGTTTTTTAGACAGGAATCTGACTAAAATTTCAGAGTGAAATTCAAGTGAATCATCACTCACATTTAGTACGTATGTTTATCCACTTATTCCAAGTTCGTTTTAATCCCCAATTCTACATGAGTAAATATTCATTTATTGTTCCAGATTTAAAGACTCTTCTATTAGATTGAATTTCTTGTAAAAAATTACGGATACTCTTTAAATTCTTTCGAGTAGAATTTCACTTGAATCGATTGAAATTTCGCAAGAAGAAATTTAAAGAGTAATTAGTGGCAGCCTTTTCTTTTGTTCTATTAGTGAAATGGAACTCATGAATTCGTAATTTTTCACCAACAGTAATAGTTTTTTTTTTAATTATCTGCGTCTAATAATTATTATAAAATTATTGAAAAAATCTCTAATGATACAAGGAAAAAATATTGGTTGAGATATAACAAAAACTTTTGATTCCATGAGACTGAACTTTTCTCTCTGCCTTAAAGAAAAATTTCGTATATTTCCGAATAGTTTTTTAGTTGGGACAACAAAAAAATTTCATTTTCACAGACTTAACGAAAATTTCGCTACCTCAAGAAATCTTTTTTTCCCTGTTAATAAAAAATCATTAACATGAAAAAAGACTAGTTCTCATCCCATGTTCTCCAGTTCATTATTGTTGAAAAAAAAACTCGACTCAATTTTTTCCATTGTTGGGCATAATTACTTTTTGTTATGTTTTTGTGTAGCTAAAAAACTATTAAAAATTTGTCAGCACATGTATTTTTTGCTCTAATTTTCAAAATTAGTCAAAACATATGGTTACAGGGTTCTTGATACCTTAATTACAGCAAATATAGTAAAAACTACTGAAATTCGTAATTTTTACTCTCTCAGCTCAAAGTAGTCAAATTTTTACTATATGAAATAGTAACATGTGTTATTACTAGCAAAATAGTTTTATTTGGAGATTCGACTATGCAATTAGTAAGAATTTGACATCAAAATAGTTAAATTTTTCGCTAATTCCAAATAGTCGTGCATTTTTACTATTATTTCATAGTCACGCTATTTTACTATTTTTTTAGTCAAAAGTTTTTTACTAATCTAATAGGCATTTTTGGCTATTTGTTGAGTTAATATACTCTGTTTGGAAAAAAAATGCAAAAGAATATTTGTTTGTACTTAATTTCGTAATAACCTACTCAAATCCGATCACAAATTTGATAGTCATTATTAATATTAAAATAATTTTACAATGACTAAATCATTGGTAAAAATTGACTTCTGAATTAGTAATATTTGTCTTTTTCACATGTACAACATTTACTGAAGAATTAGTTATATTTGACTAGTGAATTAAGTGTAAAGCTATGCTAATTGAATCGTCATTTCTTAGTTTCCAAAATATTGAGCTGGTTTCACTAATTATGTTAGTAATTAGTAATTTTTAACTTTTCCTTAGCAACTGAATTCCTACTAACTCAAATAGTAAAAAATTACTATCAAATAGTTAAATTTGAGTATGATTTGATCTGAGAGAGTACCATATTCTTGTATACAAAAAAAAAAAAAATGGCAGATTCCTTGCAAAAATTTAAGACAACTTTTCCTTTGTCATTTTTCGAAAAACTAAAAATCAAAAAAGTTATTCGAGTTAGAAACTTAATTAATAAATCACTTTTACGAGGAGTGAGGATAGAAACCACTAACCAAAATTTTCTTCTTATTTTTCTGAGTCGAAAAGTCCTTTGCCACTTTTCACAAAAATCAAAATCAAAAAAGCGAATCTGATCTCTCTCAGATGAAATTAGTCAAATTTAACTATTTCATAGTAATTTCTTACCATTTGAATTAGTAGAAATCCAGTTACTAAAAAAAAGTCAAAAATTACTAACGTAATTAGTGAAACCAGCTGATTATTTGAAAAACTAAGAAATGACGAATCAATTAGTAGTTTTTCACTTAAATTATTAGTCAAATAACTTTTTTTTACCAGACTAATATTACTTTTTTTTTACAGACAAATATAACTAATTCAGAAGTCAATTTTTACTAATGATTTAGTCATTGTATGACTATTCTAATATTAATAGTGACTATCAAATTTGTGATCGGATTTGTGTAGGTTATTACGAAATCAAGTAAAAACAAATATTTTTTTGTATTTTTTTTTAAACAGAGTATATATACTCTTCAAATAGTCAAAAACGACTATTAGATTAGTAAAAAATTCAACTACTTTGATGTCTAATTTTTACTTTTGCACAGTCGAATCTCCAAATATTACTATTTTGTTAGTAACAACATGTGTAACTACTTCATATAGAAAAAATTTGACTAATTTGAGCTGAGAGAGATTAATTAAAACTTTCAACTCGAATATTTTTTTTTGCTTTGAGTTTTGTAAAAAGTGGCAAATCACTTTTCGACTGTGAAAAAATAATGAGAACATTTTTGTCAGTGATTTTTATCCTTCCTTGTCGATAAGGCGCATTAATTGTTTAAATTTCAAACTTAAATAACTTTTTTGATTTTGAGTTTAATGAAAAATGGCAAAGGAAGAGTCATCAGTCATCATCAATTTTTGCAAGGAATCTGCAATTTTTTTTTTGTATATCCCTATACTAACTTGGAACCTTATAAAATCCTTATAAAGACTTTTTATAAAGGGACCTTATAAAATCCTTATAAGGACTTTAAGGATTTTCTAAAGTGTCCTTATTATAAGTTAATGAAAATTTTATAAGGAATTTCAAAATTTATAAGGATTACGAAATTTTATACAATTTTTTCCTTATAAGGATTTTATAAGGTCGCCTAATAAGGAATATTAATTTTTATAAGGATTTTACAAGGGTGCCTTATAAAAAATGGAAAATTTGATAAGGAATTCAGATTTTTTAAAGGACTTTATAAGGTTTCAAGTTAATATATACGAATAAATACTCGGAACACCCTGTATATGGGGCATTCCATATCAAGTGTTCCCACCTAAAAAACTTGTTGGCTCAGATTTTGATGAAACTTTGTACAATTGTTGTCTTAGTAAAGTACATTAATCATGCAAAAGGAGGGGCGTAAATATGCACGGGTTGCTGTGATTCAGAGGCTCAAAGTTCCGCTCTTTTTTCGGTACGCCTATTTTCATTAAATTATAAGTCAGGTGAATACTGGCATGAAAAATAGTATATTGCTGTTACTAGTAGTATTTTTTCCGCTCTTTTCAAAAAAAATATATCAAAAATTTTGCAAAATTATTTTTGTTAATTTTATTGAATTTAATTATTTATTTAATGTTTTCTCGGAATGCGACATTTTTAAACAATTTTTTTCTTCATTTAAATCAAAGTTCATTCTTTTCTCTAAAAAAAATATTAATACTGTTTTGCGGAAAAACGTAAATTTATGTGTTTTTTTTTGCGCGATAAAACTGACGCGTTCGCGCGCCGAGTCAGTGGTCAACCGCGACGTGACGGTTTTAATCGAAAAAAGATAGGTCTATGAAAGAATGTAATACAACGATCAGTATTAGTGGAAATTTGAAGACACTCGGTAAGATTTTCCAGCTTGAAAGCTTTTCCAAAAAATCAGGTTTTGAATAACAGTGTATTATGCTTGGGCAAGAAAAAATTTCAAAGAGACGGAGATTCTTATTAGTTCG
>JAPYZL010207394.1:0-16430 GCA_030522825.1 Platygaster orseoliae | reverse complement strand
AGGCAAAACCGAAGGAGTACTACCAAAATGGTATCAAAAAATTGGAAGGTCGTTATAATCGTTGTATCGCTCTTGAAGGGAACTATGTTGAATAATAAGAACGAATTTTGACAAAAAAATGTGTTTTTCTTTGTTAGACCGGGGACTTATCAGCCAACCTGTTATCATGTGCTTGACCTCTTCAACGTGATCAGTTCAGTTTTTCTAGAAATCTATTCGAAATTCTGAAGAAAGATTACTTTCAGAAGCGTCCACTTTTGTATCTAATGAAACAGTTCTCTCATTTATCGAGTAATCTTCATCAATTCTGGCCTGATTACAACTACAGATCGACCTTAATCGCAGCTCAACGAATGTCCCCATGAACGAAACTCTTTAGCCGGGTAATTTCGTTTCGAAAATGCTCGTGGAATATCAAGTGTCAGCGATAGCGATACTTTTACAAACGCGACGTATCGCTGAAATAAGCCGATCTGAATGGTCGCCTTGTATAATCGCTCCCGAAGTGTTTAACTTACTCCGAAGCGAATTTATTAAGCTCGTTACTTTATCGAAACTACTCGTACACTGGAGATACGCTCGATAAAGAATCACGATAAATATTTAATTCACGCGAGCGAGATGCAATAACTTGGCCAAAAAGGAAGTCGTTAGGGATAACTGTTTCGTGCACGTTCCTGAAGCCGTCACTTACTCAGCGTCTCCCTAATGAATAGGAGACGTGTTTTCGTGCGTATGCTGTATTTTTTTCGAGAGCCAAATGTCATCTCGAGTCGAGTGGAATTAATTGAAAAGATAAGACCAATAGCGAGCCTTCGTTAAAGGAACCTCTGTTACATGTTTTCTAGTCGGGTGGAACCCACGAAATTGGGAACGGGATAGACCCATCGATGCAAATCCATGATGTTGACGAAATTTTGATGTCGGTTAGTCAGTGGCGGATGGAAAGCACCCTTGCTAACTTTAGATACAAATCTGAAGACACAGGCGATTGGGTGTTGTCAAAATCAAAGTTTAAGATGTTAACGAATTTGGAAACACCGATCAGGGAATTCAAAATTTAAGACGTTGAACTTTGTAAATGGAAAATTGGTGAAAATGATTGAAGCTTTCGAAGGCATGAGTAGAATAATAAATTTTGAAATGAACATCACCGTAGGCAAGAAAATTATATTGAAAAGTTGGGAATTGTAGTTCTAGATGTTTTTTTATATGTGTTTGAGAATTTTGTTACACATACTAGGCTGAGAATGAAAAATTAATACTACTTTTAAATCATGAATAAAAAAGTCTGTGCCGTATAGTTGGAACTAGGTCAATCATTCATAAGTCTTATATCAGGTGAAGGTTAAGTCAGAGTCAGGTCAAGTGAGTTTAAGATCAAGTTAAGGTCAAATCAGAGTCAGGTCAAGTAGAAGCCAAGGGCAAATAAGAGTCTGGTCAAGTCAGAGTCAGGTAAAGGTTGAGTAAAGGTCTAGTAAAGGTTAAGTAAGAATAAGGTCAAGTCAGGTGAAGGTAGAGTCAAGGTCAATTCAAGGTCAGGTCAAGGTTAAGTCAGAGTCAGGTCAAGACAGGTGAAGGTAGAGTCAAGGTCAAATCTGAGTCAAGTCAAGCCAGAGTCTGGTTAAGTCAATGTCAAATCAATAATTGACCTTTACTTGACCTTGACCTGACTTCAATTTGACCTTGAAATTTACTTGACATTGACTTGACCTTGACCCGACTATAACTTTCAATTTTCAATAAGTTTTTCAATAAATTTCAAGATTTTCAAAAGGTTGAGTTCGAGACTTTTTTTCTCATGTTTGTAGTGTTTTTTCACAACCTGACGAATTTTATGATTTTATTTTGGATTTCTATGCATCAACTTTTGTAAGATTTTTGAGAAAATTATAGTACACAGATTTCAAGTATTCAATATGCTATAGTGTTTAAATTTTCCTTGTTTGCTACATTATTAATTATTTATCTTTGTTAGGAAAATTCAATATTTTTATTGTTTCAAAAATGTTTGGTTATACTGTATAGTCATACATTAATGAATATAATTTAATATCAGAGCAAATTTTTCTCAAGTTATAATAATTCTTATTTTGAGTTGTGAAAACTAAAATTTATGGACTTGTTTTAGATATCACTGATAATTATCAAGTGTTGTTATTTTCGTGAATTATTTTTCACTCATTATCTTTTTTGTCTGTTCTTGTTGAATAATCTTATTTTTAAGAAAATATTTTTCCATATAGTTCTTGAGTATAAAAAGATTTCACAGAATTTCTTGCATTTTTGTCTGTTTCACGAAAATCAAAAGGAATTTTTTTGTGTGTTTTTTTAGATTTTGAATATTTTTGTAAATATTTATCAATCCATTTTCAAAATTATATGCTCTAAAATGCAAATATCGATAGATTTTTGATAATTTTATAGATTTTGAGAATAATTAGGTCTACGTGATTGTTAAGTTTTTGTTATATTTTTTTCGAATTTTCATATTTTTTTAAGTATTTATAAGAAGTTCCATAGTTTTTTAGTATTTTTATACATTGCCATTCGTGCAGATTTTTCAAAAACGCAATTTTTTCATAGAATTCAATAACTTTTACTATTTTACAGACATGGTATGACGAAAGATTCTCTGTTAGTTTTATAAATTTCTGTCTTAATTTTTTACAACTTCATTTCCAAGTTTCAAAGTTCTTGGTTTCTTATAGGATTTTCGTGGTTTTAGGTTTTTTTTGTAATTGGCAAAGCAATTTATTATATCGAATTCAAATTTGGTTGAAGAAATTCTTCTCATAATAATTAGTCATGTTATGATCATAATATAAGTCATGTATATCTCAACAAAAGAAGACATGAATAAATGATATCGTTTTGTGATTCGGTCGATGACGAACCCCCCTCCCCCCACCCTACCAAAAGAATGCATTGTATTTTAATCACAAATTTGTTGAACATGATCTTGATGAGAACAAAACATCTTTACAATAAATATTTGAACATGCGGCTTCAAAAGACTATGCATTGATTTATTTTCCGATGAATGCATATATCTTATATTTAAAGGTCATAAAAGGTCACTCTGTTCACTCGTTCTTGGAATGAAGTCCGTATATTATAAAAAGGTTGATGAAAAACGTCGACGATAGTCATCAGTGATGCCGGTATCGGATATGATTACTACTGGCGCGTTTGCGAATTCGGCAAATTGTTTCCACGGATAACGACGTTTATGAGCTTTTCGTGCTCCATTGAATGCTACTCCAAAACTCCGGTCGTTGTCGTAAACCGCGCCGCCAGCAATGGCAGACATTAATTAAGTTTCGTTAAGAGTTTGCGCTATCCGCCGTCTCTCTACTCGCTCCCTATTGTCTCTGCGTCCTTTTTCACCCTTTGTTTTTTTCTCTTTTTACGAAGATCTTGGAGCTCTCGCAGCTTCGCTTTCGCGGTGCGGTGGATTGTTACGAAAGGATTTGTGGTAATCCTCGCTCTAATTTGCATGCTGATGGTAATGGATAGCAGTCTTTCTTTACTCCAAAGGTTTTGTCGGCGGTGTAGCAACTACGTGATTGTCGATGCCAGTGTTTGCTTTGCAGGCCTGATTTCCGGAAATAACAAAATGAAGAACGCAATAAAAACTCATTCTGGGAAAAGTAATTAACAGATAGGAAAAGAAACTAATGCATCGAAAAGTAATCGGTAACTCTAAAAAAAATCTGTCTTTTACAGAAATCTGGTTAATACAGACGATGAATAATATTTTTTTGACGTAAAAATGTTTTGAACCGAGTGACAAAGAACGTTTGTTATCAAAAATCAATTTTTCTGATTCGATACTCTTGTAAATTATTGAATAATTGCAGGCACATTTAACTGCCATATCATACATATAGCGAAAAAAAGAAATAAAAATTTTTTTAACAATATATCTGGGAAAAATTTATAACGATATAGAATATTTTAAAATTCTATAAAAAAATTATGAATCCGCTATTAAAAAGAAGACTCATCTTTGATACAATAATTTTTATATAGATATTCAAAAAAAATAATGAGAATAAAGTTCTGGAATTTTCATATAATTTTTAAAAAGGTTTGGGATGTTTTAAAATTCTCTCGGAAAAATTTTGTATACTTTTATGAAAAAGAAAACTCATTCTTATAACAGTGATTTTTATATTGAAATTTCTTAAAATTATACGGATTTAGGGTTTTAAAATTTTTATAAAGAAATTTAGCAATAATTTTGAAGCCTCTTTTTAAAAAGAGAAGTTTTTCTTAAAACAGTGATTTTTAAACAAAAAATCACAAGAAATCACCGTTTCGATATTGTCATGAATTTTCAGTAAGAAAATTTTGCTTAATATATAAAGTGTTTCAAAATTCTGTAAAAAAAAATCTGAGTACATCCCGAAAAAAGGGCCCATTTTAAAATGAGTGATTTTTGTATAAAGATTTCCAAAAAATACAACAATTCACACTTTCGATATTTTCAATAAATTTCATTGAAGGGGAACTTTTTTTGTAACAGGACACGTTTATAAAGGTATGGAATGTTTTTAAATTCTCTAGAAAAAATTCTCAATCCTCTTTTAAAAAGAAGCCTCCTTCTAGAAACAATAATTTTTTATGGATATTTCAAAAAAATATTAGAATTTAATATTATATTTTTGATATCATCATTTTCATAAAGATATTTTAAAAAATAATAAGAATCGAGTTTTGAAATTCATATGCAATTTTTATTCAGATTTAAAACGTTTTGGAATTCTCTTGAAAAAATTCTGTATCCCTTTTTGAAAAAGAAAACTCATTCTTGTAACACTGATTTTTATATTAAAGTTTCCAAAAGTTATACGGATTAACAGATTTAAAATTTTCATAAAGGAATAAAGAAAAAATTCTAAAGCCTCTTTTAAAACATAAAAAAGAAAGCTTATTCTAAAAACAGTGATTTTTAAACAAAAAATAAAAAAAATCACAAGAATTCAAGGTTTCAAAATTAACATGGAATTTTCATCCACGAAATTTTTCTAAATATATAAAATGTTTCAAAACTCTCTAACAAAAATTTGAATCTATTCCGAAAAAGAGTGACTTTCACATAAAAATTTCAAAAAAACATAGCAATTCAGTTTTGATATTTTCATTTAATTTCTATGAAGCGAAAATTGTTCTGTAACAGAACACGTTTATGAAAGTATGGAATGTTTTCAAATTCTCAAAAAAAAAAAATTCTTAATCCTCTTTTAAAAAGAAGACTAAATCTAAAGACAATAATTTTTTATGGATATTTCGAAAAATCATGAGAATTCAGTTTCATATTTTTCATATCATGATATTTAATACAATAATTTTTGTATAGATATTTTAAAAATAATGGAAATTCAGTTTTGAAATTTTTATAAAATTTTTATAGAGATTTGGAATGTTTTGAAACTCTCTCGAAAAAATTCTATATCCTTTTTTGAAAAAGAAAATTCAGTCTAATAACAGTGATTTTTATATTAAAATTTACGAAAATTATACGCATTCACAGTTTAAGAATTTTTATGAAGGAATTAAAAAAAAATTCTGAAGCCTCTTTTGAAAAACAGAACTTATTCTAATAACAGTGATTTCAGAAGAAAAAATTCAAAAAATCACAAGAAATCACCGTTTCAAAATTTTCATAAAACTTTCAATAAACAAATTTTTCTGAATGTATAAAATGTTTGAAAATTCTCTAGAAAAAATTGTGAATAAAATAAAACCAAGTATTTCATTGTCATTTTGTCAAAATATTCTTATTATATTAAAATAATGTACCAAAATTGATCACTATGGCGCACGAGAGTGATAAGAAGTTTTTACAATATTTTTATGTGTCTGTAAAATTTTTTTGAGGAAGACATAACATAAGGAATTTTTAAAAACATGATAAAACCAACATTCATTATCATAAACGTTCAAAGTTCTTGCAGATATTTTGTGTTGGTCATAAAACTTTTTGCCATAGGCAAAGTTTTGATACATCGTTTGAACTGTTTTCAAATTACCTTTTTTTTCCACAGTTTAACTTGTATTTATGAATCGATTGGTTTTGAAAGGGGCTAAGCGATTTTAAAAATGTTCTTTTTGATGATATAGACAAAAAAGTATTCTACGATACTCACAAAAAGTGTAAAAATGATCAAAAAAAATATTTTTTACAATTTCTTGGCTTTCTTAAAAATTTTAGTGCTCTTCACCATTCACATTTAGTTTATGAAATATGTTTTCTTTTTTAAACTGATTTGTTATGCAACTTGTATATTTCTCTTGAATGTAGAATAATTCCGAAAACACATTTGAAATGATAATTTCTTTGAAAAATTGTCATTTAATATGAAGCGTAACACAATTTCGAAAATTGATTCGGAATTTTCTACTAATCTTGAACACTATTCAAAATACTCAACGACATCGTTAAATTTCAAACGAACGAAGAAGCCGTTCTTCTTTCCAATTTTTTTCTAGCCAACTGGACCTTTTTATGAATCGTTAGTGTCAACGAAAAGTGGTATTGGTTTTACATGTACCAGTACTCGGGACCCCTCGTCATTCTTATCTTGAACATGATACGAAACTCGAATATGTCCGCAGTTGGGTACTGAACTACGTCGATTTTTTACCGTCGTGTAAAACTTTTGTCTAAAGAATCCGGTATATTCAATCTAGAATATGGTAACTAAAAGAAAGTTTACGTGTCTTATGAGATTCCCACAGTTATCGAATACGAACAAGATTTTTTATATGAATAAAAGATATGGTGACCAAAAGTTTGTATAATTTCAATAGAAAGTTCTTTACATTTTCTGATATCCTAAATGAACATTTAAAAATTTCACTCAAGATATTTGCAAATTACTTCTGATTTGCCATTTTGAATCAAGATTTCACTTACAATATTCGAAATTCAAAGGATAACAAAGAATTATTGCAACAAAAAATAGGTGTTACTTGAACGACTTGCTAGAATAGTTTGTAGACGAAAAATTCGACAAACGTTAATAAGTTTTCTTGACAAATACTCTCTACATCTGAATTAGTTAAATTTCAATTAATTGAATCTGTGATGATTTGACAGAAAAATCTGTTGTTCTCGCCATATTGACAGATTCGTCAGTAAAAACTGGTAAAAACGCCACTGATTGAATCTTTTGCAAATCAATCGAAATTCCGCATCCCTTTAAACAAACCTTACTTTAACAAGACTGAATGAATTTGTTGGAATATATTTTTATGATATGTCCGATTAACTAACTGTTTAATAAATAATATGCCATTTATTCCGGATTTTATGAACATACGCTTGTAAAATTTGGTAGAAGTGATCAGACGAAAAATGAAGCAATAAATGAAAAAAAAGTAAGTTATTAATGAAAAAAAAAAAAAAATAATCAAAATTTTCTTGAATGAAATACTTTATTATTAGATTATTAATAACGAAATTCCAAAAAAGTGATTTCGTTTTATTTTATTCAACGATATTTTGTTCCAAACGAAAAATGATTGAAATTTCGATAAAATTTCATAATATCAAAATTTCCTAAAATTAGTACATTAATAACATATGTATATATATATAATTGTCATTTATAATTTAGCATGTTATTCATGAGTTTATTATGTAACTTATTGAAAAATAAATTGAGAAATCATCAGATATTCTTCGATTGTTTTTTATTTCGTTATAAGTGAATTATATTTTCTTAAACTCTTGATATTTCTTCGATTTTCGAATTTATTGATTATTTCATCATTAAGCAGTTTCAAAATTCATGTGCCGATTAAAGTATTTTCCAATAAACTCTCATTTTTTGTTGAATATTGAAAAAATATCATCAATTAAAAATGTCCGAAAAAGTTTCGACTCTAAAATTATAAATATTCAGACGGTATACCTATTTAAAAATAAATGAATTAGTAGGTATTATAGAAAAATAAACAATATTGTCAAGTCAGGAAATTTCGAATGCCCGAAAACGATAAAAATATGTTCCGTATATGGACAAACAGAAATTTTATTGATTAGATGGAAAGTTTTGCTGATTTCATAAATTTAAATATGTTTTTCTGAAATGGTAATTAAAACTTTAGGTCGCCGATTTTATCGTTCTCAGAAGAATGAAATGAGATTTACTACTTTTGAATTGCTAATTCGGAATTCGAAGACACATTTTAATGTCCAAAACACTTTTTAAAGTTTTTGAGTTGTTTTATGAAAATTATAAGACACTTTCAAACGTCTAAGTCAGTTCTTGGAGAGGTAAATGCAACAATTCAAAACAATCCTCGAAGTGTCTATTTTGAAATTAAAAGACCTTTAAAAGTATCTTTTCCGGAATTCTCAGAAATTTTCAAGTGTAGAAGACACTTCTAAAACTGTCTTTTTCGAAGTTCCAAGATATTCATAAATGTCCAAGTTACTTCTCGAAATGCCTTATTCGAAATTCTAAGACACTCGAAAGTGTCTTTTTCGAAATGCTACGACACTTCAAATCGTCTTATCCGGGATTCTAAGACACTATCGAATGTAAACACAATTCTTGAAGTGCCTAATTGGAAATTCTGAAACACTTTTATGTTTTTTATACTGAATTATGAGATATTTTTAATGTTCAAAACACTTTTGAAGGTGTTAAGAAAATTCTAAGACACTTTGTAATGTCTGACACACTCATTCTTAAAGTAATTTATTACAAATTTGTAGATACTTCTTGAAGTGTCTTAATCAAATTCAATGAACTTCTGAAGTATCTTTTCTAGATTTCTAAGACACTTTTCAAAGTGTCTTTGAAAGTCCAAAGATATTCAGACATTTCTAAGGCACTTTACAAAATGTCTTACTTGAAAATCTAAGACACCCATAAGCGTCTAGTTCAGAATTTTAAGACACTCTCGAATCTTTGACATACTTCGTAAAGTCTCTTATTTGAAATTATACGACACTCCTATTTATCTTATTCGGAATTTCAAAAAACTTTTTAATGTCCAAAACACTTTTTAAGGTGTTTTATGAAAATTCTCAGACACTTTCAAACGTCTCACATACTAATTCTTAAACTTATTTATAAAAAATTTTAGATATTTCTTGAAGTGTCTTATAAAAATTTGAAGATTTTTTGAAGTATCTTTTCTGGAATCGTAAGACACTTTTCAAAGTGTCTTAGAAAATATAAAGATATTCAGACATTTCTAAGGCACTTTACAAAAAGTCTTACTCGAAAACCTAAGACACTCAAAAGCGTCTCATTCGGAATTTGAAGACACTCTCGAATCTATGAGATACTTCGTCTCTTATTTGAAATTAAGAGACACTCCAATGTGTCTTATTCGGAATTTCAAAACACTTTTAAATGTCCAAGACACTATTCCAGGTGTTTTTTAAAAATTCGAAGACACTTTTAAACATCTAAGACACTATGTACATGAAGTGATTTATAAAAAATTTGAGAACAACCCTTGAAGTCTTATTATGAATCGAAAGTTCTTGTAAGGTATCTTTTCTGGAACTATAGTACACTTTCAAGTGTACCAGACACTTTTTAAAGTGTTTTTAAAAATTTTTAATATATTCTGAATTTCCTAGACACTTCCTGAAGTATCTTATTTGAAATTCGAAGACACTCCAATGTGCCTTATTCGGAATTATGAGACACTTTTTATGTCAAAAACATTATTAAAAACGAATGTCATCGATTTTTTTTAAAGATAATTTCATTGGGGGAGGGGGGGGATTTTCTCTGTTGTGCTAAGGGCGCCGAAATGTCTTGCTACGCCACTGTAACGGAATACTAAAGCTCGAGGCTGACGTCAACCAAGCCTAGTGGATGTTGGAGAGCACCTGAAAAAACATCCAAAACAATTGTGCACATATGAATCCACGTTCGCAATTTCCAAGATAACTCGAGACATTCTCACGATTCGGCAGGTCGTACATCACTCGGGCGCTCGATTAAGAACCCACGGCGTGTTATTTCTTGCCTGTGCCCCGCATGCCCGAGTGTACCTACTACACAGGCAAGTTAACCGGCCACATGTACGAGCATCGGATCGAGGCGGAGCGAGTAAATGGACAAAATAGAAATAAAACGAGCAAAATGAGGAATAAGAAGAAGAAGAACGCCCACTATTGGTAGGCCTATCGAAGTGCTCACTCGGCACTTCGAGGTGGCTTCGCCGGTGCCTCTCGTCATGACGCGACCGAGAGGCGCCTGCCGTATATATCCCACCCTTTCAGCATGGCCGCTTACCTCCTTAACGCGAGGGCTTCGCACACTCGGTGGACAGATTTTGTAGGAATCAATGAAACGCTGGGTTTACTTTACACGATTCCTTCTCGTGAATCTTAAGCATGTAGGGTTTGGATAGGTTCAGCAACAAAGTGGAGGTCAGAGTGCTTGTGCACGTTTTTCTCATGGATTCAGAAAGAAACTTTATTTTCAGAGGGAAATGAACGTACATGTACTTGACTCTATTTGATGCAAGGGTATGTTATCTGCATTTTAAAAGCTATAAATTCATACTCATGTGATTGTATTGAAGTCGAGACTTCGCAAACTATAATGAAAAGCATTTTCTGGAGCAGCAAGATGTGCTATCTTAGCACAACTTTACATTCATTACATAAATTCTCAATTTTTTCTTCACTCTCTGAAAAAAAAACCTGTCACCTTGTTTGCGTAATAAGTGTGCGAAATTTTTGTATGACTATTTTCTTCCCAAACAACATTTTTCAAACTTCAACTGGACACTTTTTTTCGACATTATCAAGTACACGCTGCTCCAAGATAGCCCTACCAAACGGCTTCCGTCTGGGCCCGTGGCCAATACCTTGACGCCAGGAAATGTTCCATGTCACATAACGATGTATTCAGAGAAACAAACCGCAAATGCTCAAGCAGAATCAAAATATTCAAAACGTTCTACAGTTCTAAAGTTCTATACTTTAGTTCTATAGTTCCACATTCTATAGTTCTACGTAACAGGCATACAATTTTTGTCATCGTCTATTATTTTCGATAAATATTAAATGATAGAAATTATGTGCATTTCAATTTCTATGTTGCCATTTCAACCTCATATCTGTATGAAAATGTTACCACTTATGCCAAAGTCAAATATTCACCTAAAGAAATTCATAAAGTGCATCCAAGACAACTTGTTGCGAAAGATACTGCCGAGCGATATATGAATCCGCGTTTTCCCGAGCAATACTCTACGAGATATTACCCTGTAAATTGCATCATACCGAATAGACCGGATCGCATATACGAGAAAAGAGACTCTTTAAACTTTGTAAGGTGGGAGAGAACGAAAGCACTTCGGTTTACGAGCGCGATATGACCAAACTCCAGACTTTATATTACTTTGCGCCTTTCGGCTCCGGCTCAGGATCGATGCGGAGAGCGCGGACTTCTTGACTCTCTTTTTAATGATGTTCCCAAGTTCTTTCCCCGGAACTTGGGACGGCGAACAATAACGTTCCTGTATTTGCCGAGAGTATGAAAGATGCCGCGATTTGTGGAAAGGACTTTATGCTGCAAAAGCCTACAAAACTCGGTCTACGCGTTCTCGAAGATGTTGATGAGGCGTCATTATGGTCTTTAATGATGTCTCGACTGCGTGGAAAAAACTTTGTTTTGTTGAAAGAAGCTGTGAATTCGCAATAGAGACGACTGGAACATTCTTTATAAATCTAGATAGACGAGGATATTGTTCTGGTTCAACAATTGCAGCTACAAAAATAGTTTATTTTGAAAAAAAGCTGTACATCTTTAAGTTATTAAGAAAGTTATCATGAATTTTGAAGTCATGCAACTTGAGTATCTTTTGGTCCAGTCATCCGATTCGATTTTTCAAAATCATGAAGAAGAAATTCAAAGAACATTATGTTTGAATGAAGGATATGATTTTAAGAATCAACAGTCATGTTGAGCAAGTAACATTTGCAAATTTCTTGGCTAGTTTCATCATCATCCAAAATTCCAAAAACAAAATTTGCTATGAAACTTTGCTCTGTGTCCGTTGTTTTGTCCATTGACGTTCACATGAATTTATCATTTGCTTTCTTTCGTAGAGTCTTGAGGCATTCATTGTAGATTATTGGAACGTATTTGTCACCCTATGTAGCTTCGCCAGGAATGAAGCATTTTATATATTCTCCAAAAATTTAACTAAGCTCGGATTTTGCACTTTTTTTATAGGTATATTTGCTTCTATCAAACATTGACACAATTCCAAATTGAAGGTATTTATTGGTGAACATTCGCACATAGAAGAAAGCAGCCAATCATTAATTTCTGTTTCCTTGCTGCTTCTGTATGCTTTAACGTTTCCGAATGTTGCTTGACATTGAAGAGTTTAGTTGCATTTACTGGTGTATTGCAATATGTACAATATTGTGTTGTAATATGAGTATTGAAATATGAACAAATGGATGCATGAATATGCATTCCACTGTGCCACAACACAAAGTTATAGGTAACCTTTTGATATTGATATATTTCTAAGAGAATGGGCATAAAAACCTTAAAAAAGTTAATGGTGGATAATTTGCCTTGAGTTACAGTTTCTTATCATCTTTGATGTCGTAAACATTATATTAGATGTTCACATCATATGTAATGGATGGCATGACCTTATTCCTGGTTTGTCTAAAATCGTTCGCATTACATTCATGGACTTGTCTGCGTGTACTATCATATGACTATTTGCAATATTCACGTAGGTGAATCGACATTCCACAAACCCAAACTCTGATACAACCGCAAAAACTGCTCGTTCCATGAGAAACCCTAGCAAACCATGGGAGAACATAATCGACAAGAGCACCCTGAGATAGCGGCCAGGTCGGTACGTCCTTCTGTATTTGGCGGTCGATCAGAGACAGGGTGGTGATCGTATTTAAAGGCAACCGCGCTGATCGGGCACTTGTCGGCGGCTCCTTCAAAGAGCCACTTTCAGCCTCGCTCGGTCTCCCCCTCGGCCAATACGAAAGATCTCGCGAACCTCGGCAAACTGCCCCCTCTCCCTCCCCTCTAGCCCCCTTTCTAAAACACTCGTCCTCTAGGCGAGTTGTCTTTTCCATTAGATTAGATGTCCTGTAGCAGGATGCCATGGAATGGGAACGTAAAAAGAAGCCTTTGATTTTGGATCGAACGAAAAAGAGAAGGAGTATACGGTTGGCTGCGCAGAAAACGGGAAACCTGCCTATCAAAGTCGTAGAAAAGATGCAGCGGAGGGAAGTACCAGAGAGAGGGAGAGAGAAGAACAACGAAAGAGACAGAGAGAAAGTCGGAGGAAAAAATCGAGTGGATACTGAAACACGACCAGTCGGCTTAATGATGTGCCTTCCACCTTCGTGAGCACAGTACACCATCGCGAATCGAAAGCCTCCAACCACTTGTTCCATACTTCTTTTACCTGTCTATGACGTTCTAAATTAATTGCCTTTCTTTACAATTCACTCAACGTCATATTTTGGATATGTGTCTGAGGGAAACGTATTCGGAGTCTAATGCCCTTTAAGCGTAGGTTTGAGGACAAGAAAAAAGAGGATTTGCACATAGAAGATGTGCTGTTTTGAAACAACTTGGCGGAATCAATTTCTTTGCAAAGAAAACACAATTATAGTGCAATGGGATGTAATGCATAATGATTGCGCTTTGGCAGTAGAAAAGATTTGTTGGGGTGACATAAATATGAGACCACTCTGCCGGATGAAATTTTTCTTGTCACGTTTTGTCAAAATAGCACATCTACTTTGGTCTGCAGGAAACGTTTTTTTCTTCTGTTAAGTGTGAATTAGACTGATTATTATTTTTATAGGATCCTCAACATCCCTTAATAGTGGTGTGACCAACAACTACGATAGGATTTAAAGGGATGCCTATTATCTTTATATTATTGCCAAATAGATGCACTCTGTCATGTGTTCAATTATGGTTAACTTAATATTGTACACAAGAACTGAAATATAGCTCTACTCAATACATTATATCTATTGACGTTTTCGTGCAAACACTGCTTCTATCTACGTTCAAACATGGGAGGTAATGTGAAAAGTGTGTATGATGTTACCATAAGTATAAAAAAACAATTGCTGATAGTAGTTACTAGCGGTCTGACAACGAAACAAATCAAAAAAAGGAAAATACTGAAATTTACGAGCTTTGCCTTAATAATATGGCCAGGTACTGTATACTGATTCAGAGCACCTATCATTGTGTGCTTAGTTCCACAAGGAGAGATAGAGAGAGGGACAAAGAGAGAAGGTTGCGATGGAGAAAAGCTCGCGTCCGCCTACATCTGTTGGCATCATATAATCGTTTATACGGGCAGAACAGCTGATGCTGCTATGCAAATTATAAACCTCCATCGGAATAGATGTATACGTGCGAGATACGTGTCGTGCGAGTGTATTTGATACGCTTGCAAACACGGGGCTGCGGAGCTGGATACACGCCCGAACGAGAGTGTACTTACGCTTCCCAACCTGTTCAATTACGCGAGCGCGCAAGCCGGTATAATTTCTGGCGTAACGTGACAATTAGCGTTATCGCTTTGGGCGATCGTCTCTTTAAGTATCGCGCTATCGCGAGGAAAAACGTCCTAATGGAATGTCGACATGGCGTTTCCGAGCACATATTACGAATAGTGTTAATTTACATCCGATTTCCAAGGGATTTTAGATATGGCGAAATCGCGCACGTGTTTCGCGCGAAAACGAGGGAGAGTGCACTGAAAAGAATCAACCGCAGACAATAAATCTGTAATTGTGTAGATAAATCGCTTTTAGTTGCGGTAACTGCTATCGCGGAAATCTCGATAAACTTTGCAGCATCAATCTTATCTTTGAGAAGTTTGGTTTGCACTCATCGACGAATTCTTTTTTAATTGCTGATAATCGTTTGATATAGATTTGTTGAGATGACTGATTATAAAAAAAATTCCATCAATTGATGAAACGCCCGTTTGTTTCAAAATTTCACTTTTGATCGTTAAACTACAAAATTGTTTATACTTTTTTGCATTATTTCAGACAAACGCAAAATGCTGAAACAATACAAAAAGACCTATTTTTATTATCAAGAGAATTTTGTGTGCGACTGACAGATTTCGAGTAACAGTCACTCAAAAAGTTAAGGATATAGAGCTCAAAATTTCAGAAAAATCGTACTTATCTGAAAAATCAAATGAAAAAAAATTAAAGTGTAAAATAATTTTCGATGTAGAATCTAAAAAAACTATACACAAAAATTTTTCAATTCAAGTGTCAAAAATGCTGCAACGACCCATCTTGACATTAAAATATATGACGATAATTTTTTAAAAAATTCCTTGTACATCTGCGTAGAATATTGTGTATTACTGAAAGGAAATATTTAATATAGACATAACTTATTATTATTTTCAGTGCGTAGTCAGTACACAAATTATGAAAATCAAAGCTGATATGTAAAAATTAAACACAATACAATCGGCATACTGCTCAAGTTTAAATTATTTTTTTTCGTCACAATTAGCTCAATTCGTCTTATTAATTTGCTATTCGTATTAGGTTCACACTATCACGACTGCTATTTGTGAACAAAATATTAAATTTTGTTGGTTATTACTAGAGCGAGTATTTATATGCATTTGCATATTACATGCTTATCTTGTATATTTTTACATGTATGCTTATGATGCATATATAAGCACATGTACGTATCGATGTATAAGTGCATATACTCATGTCACAAATTAGTGTATCGCGCATATATTGATGTCAAAAACTACTATATGGCGCATATATTCATGTCAAAAACTACTATATGGCGCATACATTCATGTCACAAATTAGTATATGGTGCATATATTCATGTCACAAATTAGTATATTGGGCATATACTCATATCACAAATTAGTAAATCGCGCATGTATTTATTAACAAGTTTACTGGTATTATTATTTTGTATTTTATTTATCACCAATCAATTTGAAAATATCGCGTATATACATATTAATGTCGCAAATAAGTATATCATGCATATGTTCATGCCGCAAGTTAGTATATTTTGCATATACGCATGTCACAAATAAGTATATTGCGTATACATTCATGTCACAAGTTAGTATATTACGCATATATTCATGTCACAAATTAGTATATCGCGCATGTATTCATGCCGTCAAATCGTATATCGCGTATATATATATATTCATGTCACAAATTTGTATATTGCGCATATATTTATGTCACAAATTTGTATATGGGGCATTCCGTATCAAGTGTTCCCACCTAAAAAACTTGTTGCCTCAGTTTTTGATGAAACTTTGTACAATTGTTGTCTTAGTAAAGTACATTAATCATGCAAAAGGAGGGGCGTAAATGTGCACGGGTTGCTGTGATTCAGGGGCTC